>CM051265.1:32006897-32196897 GCA_027921565.1 Artemia sinica | reverse complement strand
TACAGCTTTTTGGATACCTCAACACCAAGAAATACCTTTCAAAAGGTATTTCAGAGCAAGTTAATTTCTTAATGTCCCTCTTAAACCCATTTTCCAACTTGAAGTACTTATCTTTTTCACTCACAACTATACTTTACAGCTTTTTGATACCTCAACACCAAAGAAATACCTTTCAAAGACCATTTCAGAGCAAGTTACTTTCTTAATGTCCCTCCTAAAACCCATTTTCCAACTTGAAGTACTTATCTTTTTCACCCACAACTATACTTTTACAGCTTTTTGAGTGTCCCAACACCAAGAAATACTTTTCAAAAGACCATTTCAGAGCAAGTTACTTTCTTAATGTTCCTCCTAAACCCATTTTCAACTTGAAGTACATATCTTTTTCACCCACAACTATACTTTACAGCTTTTTGAGTGTCCCAACACCAAGAAATACCTTTCAATGACCATTTCAGAGCAAGTTACTTTCTTAATGTTCCTCCTAAACCCATTTTCCAACTTGAAGTACTTATCTTTTTCACCCACAACTGTACTTTACAGCTTTTTGGATACCTCAACACCAAGAAATACTTTTCAAAGACCATTTCAGAGCAAGTTTACTTTCTTAATGTCCCTCCTAAACCCATTTTCCCAACTTGAAGTACAGGCATTTCAGAGCAAGTTACTTTCTTAATGTCTCTCCTAAACCCATTTTCCAACTTGAAGTACTTATCTTTTTCACCCACAACTATACTTTACAGCTTTTTGGATACCTCAAACACCAAGAAATACCTTTCAAAGACCATTTCAGAACAAGTTCTTTTCTAATATGCTTCTTAAACCAATTTTACAAATTCTAAATTTTTCCATAGTAGGTAGAAAAAGCTATATCATAGCTGTGAATATTTTCTCGAAAGATAAGCAGTTCTATTTCAATTTTAAATTTTCTCAATGAAGTGAAGAAAAGTTCAAGTTCTCTTCTGAATTTTCTCAATGAAAAAGAAATTAGTTTTTATTCAATTCTATTTTTCCAAATAATATAAAATTTTCCATATTAGTTCTTTATTTCACAAAGACATAAAGAAATTTAAAGTTCAATTCTAACTTTAAGATTGAAAAAGATAGAAAAATAGAAAAATAGATAGAAAGATAGAAAGATAGGAAGATAGAAAAAGTAATACCATACTTGTGAATATTTTCACGGAAGATAAAAAAAGTTCTAGTTCAATTTTAAATTTCTCAACGAAGTGAAGAATAGTTCAAGTTCTCTTCTGAACTTTACCAAAGAAATTCAATTCTAATTTCTCCAGAGAAAACAAAAATCTTCCACTTCAGTTCTTTATTTCACAAAGACATAAAGAAATTGAAAGTTCAATTCTAATTTTTCGGTGGAAGATAGAAAAAGTAATACCATACTTGTGAATATTTTCACGGAAGATAAAAAGTTCTAGTTCAATTTAAAATTTTCTCAACGAAGTCAAGGAAAGTTCAAGTTATCTTCTGAATTTTCTCAATGAAAAAGAAATTAGTCATTGATCATTTCTATTTTTCCAAATAATATAAAATTTTCCACTTTAGTTCAGATCTGTCTCGAAGAGATGAAAAATTTAAAATACTGTTCCAAATTTTTCACAGAAGATAAAAAAGTTCAAGTTCTCTTCGGAATTTTTACCAAGAACACAATTCAATTCTAATTTCTCCAGAGAAAACAAAAATCTTCCACTTCAGTTCTTTATTTCACAAAGACATAAAGAAATTTAAAGTTCAATTCTAAATTTTTCGGTGGAAGATAGAAAAAGTAATACCATACTTGTGAATATTTTCACGAAAGATAAAAAGTTCTAGTTCAATTTAAAATTTTCTCAACGAAGTGAAGAAAGTTCAAGTTCTCTTCTGAACTTTACTAAAGAACACACTTCAATTCTAATTTCTCCAGAGAAAACAAAAATCTTCCACTTCAGTTCTTTATTTCACAAAGACATAAAGAAATTTAAAGTTCAATTCTAACTTTTAGATAGAAAAAGATAGAAAAATAGATAGAAAGATAGAAAGACAGGAAGATAGAAAAAGTAATACCATACTTGTGAATATTTTCACGGAAGACAAAAAGTTCTAGTTCAATTTTAAATTTTCTCAACGAAGTGAAGAATAGTTCAAGTTCTCTTCTTAACTTTACCAAAGAACACACTTCAATTCTAATTTCTCCAGAAAAAACAAAAATCTTCCACTTCAGTTCTTTATTTCACAAAGACATAAAGAAATTTAAAGTTCAATTCTAATTTTTCGATGGAAGATAGAAAAAGTAATACCATACTTGTGAATATTTTCACGGAAGATAAAAAGTTCTAGTTCAAATTAAAATTTTCTCAACGAAGTCAAGGAAAGTTCAAGTTCTCTTCTGAATTTTCTCAATGAAAAAGAAATTAGTCATTGATCATTTCTATTTTTCCAAATAATATAAAATTTTCCACTTTAGTTCAGATCTGTCTCGAAGAGATGAAAAATCTAAATACTGTTCCAAATTTTCTCAACGAAGCGAAGAAAAGTTCAAGTTCTCTTCTGAACTTTACCAAAGAACACACTTCAATTCTAATTTCTCCAGAGAAAACAAAAATCTTCCACTTCAGTTCTTTATTTCACAAGGACATAAAGAAATTTAAAGTTCAATTCTAATTTTTCCATTGAAGATAGAAAAAGTAATACCATACTTGTGAATATTTTCACGGAAGATAAAAAGTTCTAGTTCAATTTTAAATTTCTCTCAACGAAGTCAAGGAAAGTTCAAGTTCTCTTCTGAACTTTACTAAAGAATACACTTCAATTCTAATTTCTCCAGAGAAAACAAAAATCTTCCACTTCAGTTCTTTATTTCACAAAGACATAAAGAATTTAAAGTTCAATTCTAAATTTTCGGTGGGAGATAGAAAAAGTAATACCATACTTGTGAATATTTTCACGGAAGATAAAAAGTTCTAGTTCAATTTAAAATTTTCTCAACGAAGTCAAGGAAAGTTCAAGTTCTCTTCTGAACTTTACCAAGAACACACTTCAATTCTAATTTCTCCAGAGAAAACAAAAATCTTCCACTTCAGTTCTTTATTTCACAAGGACATAAAGAAATTTAAAGTTCAATTCTAAATTTTTCGGTGGGAGATAAAAAAATTAATACCATACTTGTGATTATTTTCACGGAAGATATAAAAGTTCTAGTTCAATTTAAAATTTTCTCAATGAAGTGAAGAAAAGTTCATGTTCTCTACTGAATTTTACCAAAGAACACAATTCAATTCTAATTTCTACAGAGAAAACAAAAATCTTCCACTTCAGTTCTTTATTTCACAAAGACATAAAGAAATTTAAAGTTCAATTCTAAATTTTTCGGTGGAAGATAGAAAAAATAACACCATACTTGTGAATATTTTCCGGAAGGTAAAAAGTTCTAGTTCAATTTAAAATTTTCTCAACGAAGTGAAAAAAAGTTCAAGTTCTCTTCTGAATTTTACTAAAGAACAATTCATTTCTAATTTCACAAAAGACTTGTTTTCTCTGGAGAAATTAGAATTGAAGTGTGTTCTTTTGGTAAAGTTCAGAAGAGAACTTGAACTATTCTTCACTTCGTTGAGAAAATTTAAAATTGAACTAGAACTTTTTTATCTTCCGTGAAAATATTCACAAGTATGGTATTACTTTTTCTATCTTCCTATCTTTCTATCTTTCTATCTATTTTTCTATTTTTTTCCATCTTTTCTATCTTAAAGTTAGAATTGAACTTTAAATTTCTTTATGTCTTTGTGAAATAAAGAACTGAAGTGGAATATTTTTTATTTCTCTGGAGAAATTAGAATTGAATTGTGTTCTTTGGTAAAATTCCGAAGAGAACTTGAACTTTTTTATCTTCTGTGAAAAATTTGGAACAGTATTTAAATTTTTTCATCTCTTCGAGACAGATCTGAACTAAAGCGGAAAATTTTTATATTATTTGGAAAAATAGAAATGATCAATGGCTAATTTCTTTTTCATTGAGAAAATTCAGAAGAGAACTTGAACTTTCCTTGACTTCGTTGAGAAAATTTTAAATTGAACTAGAACTTTTTATCTTCCGTGAAAATATTCACAAGTATGGTATTACTTTTTCTATCTTCCACCGAAAAATTAGAATTGAACTTTAAATTTCTTTATGTCTTTGTGAAATAAAGAACTGAAGTGGAAGATTTTGTTTTTCTCTGGAGAAATTAGAATTGAATTGTGTTCTTTGGTAAAACTCCGAAGAGAACTTGAACTTTTTTATCTTCTGTGAAAAATTTGGAACAGTATTTTAGATTTTTTCATCTCTTCGAGACAGATCTGAACTAAAGTGGAAAATTTTTATATTATTTGGAAAATAGAAATGATCAATGACTAGTTTCTTTTTCATTGAGAAAATTCAGAAGAGAACTTGAACTTTCCTTGACTTCGTTGAGAAAATTTAAATTGAACTAGAACTTTTTATCTTCCGTGAAAATATTCACAAGTATGGTATTACTTTTTCTATCTTCCATCGAAAAATTAGAATTGAACTTTAAAATTCTTTATGTCTTTGTGAATAAAGAACTGAAGTGGAAGATTTTTGTTTTCTCTGGAGAAATTAGAATTGAAGTGTGTTCTTGTGGTAAAGTTTCAGAAGAGAACTTGAACTTTTCTTCACTTCGTTGAGAAAATTTTAAATTGAACTAGAACTTTTTATCTTTCGTGAAAATATTCACAAGTATGGTATTACTTTTTCTATCTTCCACCGAAAAATTTAGAATTGAACTTTAAATTTCTTTATGTTTTTGTGAAATAAAGAACTGAAGTGGAAGATTTTTGTTTTCTCTAGAGAAATTAGAATTGAATTGTGTTCTTTGGTAAAATTCCGAAGAGAACTTGAACTTTTTTATCTTCTGTGAAAAATTTGGAACAGTATTTTAAATTTTTCATCTCTTCGAGACAGATCTGGACTAAAGTGGAAAATTTTTATATTATTTGGAAAAATAGAAATGATGCAATGACTAATTTCTTTTTCATTGAGAAAATTCAGAAGAGAACTTGAACTTTCCTTGACTTCGTTGAGAAATTTTAAATTGAACTAGAACTTTTTATCTTCCGTGAAAATATTCACAAGTATGGTATTACTTTTTTTCTATCTTCCACCGAAAAATTAGAATTGAACTTTAAATTTCTTTATGTCTTTGTGAAATAAAGAACTGAAGTGGAAGATTTTTGTTTTCTCTGGAGAAATTAGAATTGAAGTGTGTTCTTTGGTAAAGTTCAGAAGAGAACTTGAACTATTCTTCACTTCGTTGAGAAAAATTTAAAATTGAACTAGAACTTTTTATCTTCCGTGAAAATATTCACAAGTATGGTATTACTTTTTCTATCTTCCTATCTTTCTATCTTTCTATCTATTTTTCTATTTTTCTATCTTTTTCTATCTTAAAGTTAGAATTGAACTTTAAATTTCTTTATGTCTTTGTGAAATAAAGAACTGAAGTGGAAATGTTTATATTATTTGGAAAAATAGAATTGAATAAAAACTAATTTCTTTTTCATTGAGAAAATTCAGAAGAGAACTTGAACTTTTCTTCACTTCATTGAGAAAATTTAAAATTGAAATAGAACTGCTTATCTTTCGAGAAAATATTCACAGCTGTGATATAGCTTTTTCTATCTACTATGGAAAAATTTAGAATTTGTAAAATTGGTTTAAGAAGCATATTAAGAAAAGAACTTGTTCTGAAATGGTCTTTGAAAGGTATTTCTTGGTTTTGAGGTATCCAAAAAGCTGTAAAGTATAGTTGTGGGTGAAAAAGATAAGTACTTCAAGTTGGAAAATGGTTTTAGGAGAGACATTAAGAAAGTAACTTGCTCTGAAATGCCTGTACTTCAAGTTGGAAAATGGGTTTAGGAGGGACATTAAGAAAGTAACTTGCTCTGAAATGGTCATTGAAAAGTATTTCTTGGTGTTGAGGTATCCAAAAAGCTGTAAAGTATAGTTTTGGGTGAAAAAGATAAGTACTTCAAGTTGGAAAATGGGTTTAGGAGGAACATTAAGAAAGTAACTTGCTCTGAAATGGTCATTGAAAGGTATTTCTTGGTGTTGGGACACTCAAAAAGCTGTAAAGTATAGTTGTGGGTGAAAAAGATAAGTACTTCAAGTTGGAAAATGGTTTAGGAGGAACATTAAGAAAGTAACTTGCTCTGAAATGGTCTTTGAAAAGTATTTCTTGGTGTTTGGACACTCAAAAAGCTGTAAAGTATAGTTGTGGGTGAAAAAAGATAAGTACTTCAAGTTGGAAAGTGGGTTTAGGAGAGACATTAAGAAAGTAACTTGCTCTGAAATGGTCTTTGAAAGGTATTTCTTGGTGTTGAGGTATCCAAAAAGCTGTAAAGTATAGTTGTGAGTGAAAAAGATAAGTACTTCAAGTTGGAAAATGGGTTTATAAGAGGACATTAAGAAAGTAACTTGCTCTGAAATGCCTTTTGAAAGGTATTTCTTGGTGTTGAGGTACCCAAAAATCTGTAAAGTATAGTTGTGGGTGAAAAAGATAAGTACTTCAAGTTGCAAAATGGGTTTAGGAGGGAGACTAAGAAAGTAACTTGCTCTGAAATGGTCTTTGAAAAGTATTTCTTGGTGTTGAGGTATCCAAAAAGCTGTAAAGTATAGTTGTGAGTGAAAAAGATAAGTACTTCAGGTTGGAAAATGGGTTTTAGGAGGGACATTAAGAAAGTAACTTGCTCTGAAATGGTCTTTGAAAGGTATTTCTTGGTGTTGAGGTAACCAAAAAGTTGTAAAGTATGGTTGTGGGTGAAAAAGATAAGTACTTCAAGTTGGAAAATGGGTTTAGGAGGGACATTAAGAAAGTAACTTGATCTGAAATGGTCTTTGAAAGGTATTTCTTGGTGTTGAGGTATCCAAAAAGCTGTAAAGTATAGTTGTGAGTGAAAACATAAGTACTTCAAGTTGGAAAATGGGTTTAGGAGGGACATTAAGAATGTAACTTGCTCTGAAATGGTCTTTGAAAAGTACTTCTTGGTGTTGAGGTATCCAAAAACCTGTAAAGTATAGTTGTGGGTGAAAAAGATAAGTACTTCAAGTTGCAAAATGGGTTTAGGAGGGACATTAAGAAAGTAACTTGATCTGAAATGGTCTTTGAAAGGTATTTCTTGGTGTTGAGGTATCCAAAAAGCTGTAAAGTATAGTTGTGAGTGAAAAAGATAAGTACTTCAAGTTGGAAAATGGGTTTAGGAGGAACTTAAGAAAGTAACTTGCTCTGTAATGGTCTTTGAAAAGTATTTCTTGATGTTGAGGTATCCAAAAAGCTGTAAAGTATAGTTATGGGTGAAAAAGATAAGTACTTCAAGTTGGAAAATGGTTTTAGGAGGGACATTAAGAAAGTAACTTGCTCTGAAATGGTCTTTGAAAAGTATTTCTTGGTGTTGAGGTATCCAAAAAGCTGTAAAGAATAGTTGTGGGTGAAAAAGATAAGTACTTCAAGTTGCAAAATAGGTTTAGGAGGGACATTAAGAAAGTAACTTGCTCTGAAATGGTCTTTGAAAAGTATTTCTCGGTGTTGAGGTATCCAAAAAGCTGTAAAGTATAGTTGTGAGTGAAAAAGATAAGTACTTCAAGTTGGAAAATGGATTTAGGAGGGACATTAAGAAAGTAACTTGCTTGTCTTAGTCGATTACGTCATTCTATGCACATAAATGAATTCCCGTCATGACCTTCTGATAGGGTTCTAACCGATTTATGTAATCATTTCTCAGAAATCCATTTGTCCTAGTTGATTACGTCATTCTATGCCCATAAATGGATTCCCGTCAGGACCTACCTGATAGGGTTCTACCGATTATGTAATCAATTTCTCAGAAATCCATTTTGTCCTAGTTGATTACGTCATTCTATGCCCATAAATGGATTCCCGTCACGAGCTCCTTATAGGGTTCTACCGATTATGTAATCAATTTCTCGGGAATTCTCTCCCTTCGATTACGCAATCAATATATCTCTTCCCCACCTTCCCCTTAGAAACATCAAATTAATTCCCCTTTCTTGAATCAATAATTCCCCTTAGAAACAACAATTAATTCCCCTTTCGTGAATCAATAATTCCCCTTAAAAAAACAACAAATTAATTCCCCTTTCGTGACATATCATTCAATCTTTACATCACCTGTCAGACATTATTAAACTTCGCCTGGAAACAATTTGATTAATGATTGACAGTACCTGTCAGACATTATTAAACTTTGCCCGGAAACAATTTGATTAATGACTGACTTTAGGTCATTGACCCCATTAACCACGTGTTCTCTCTAGGGACTCTATGCCCATATATGGACTCCCCCCTGAGTAGCACCTCCCTCTCTACTTGCGAGGATGTCATAAAGAAAGATTTAAAGGAAATGTGAACTTCCTGTAAAGAGGGAGGGTTTGAATAGATGAGGATGGAGGAGGATCTTGCGTAGCTGTGTTGGTCTCAGGCGGCTTGGTGCTGTGTTGTTGGTACTGAGCTGTTAGTAGCAATAGTAGTAGCATTTCTTTGGGGAGGGAATTCAGCATAGAATCATTTCAAAACCCTCTGACAAATCATTTATTTGTAAAATACGAAATAAAAACGGGGATCAATGAGTATCACGTTATTCGGAAATGTCCAAATTATTGGGTGAATATACAGTAGTTAGCAGCGAAGCCTTTCAGACAATAGACATAATTTTTTTAGTATCTGGGTAAAACTGACCCCCCCCCCCCTCCTGATGCAAAGGTCAAAGGAGCCGTCTCTCCTTCCCTCCTCAGAAAGCTGGTCCAGAAAGTTTTTCAACTTAGTTCCCTATCTGTGAGACAAAACAGGGTGGGGGTGGGACTCCAAAACTATTTTGGAAACTTTTATTTGCAAAACGAGAAAAATTTTCTCTTCCTCCCCTTTAACAGAATTCTTCATCTGTGCGTGTAAATTGTTTATTCTACGAAAGCCACTTTTACTGATAAATCTTCCTTTTGCAGACAAACGTAATTTTTAATTATACAATCTTTATTGAAAAAGGAACACATTATTTGCCTTAAACCCTTTCAATTTTTTATTTATCTTAATTATTAGCTTTTGGTTAATCTATATACTTTCAGTTTTATTTTCATCATAGTTTACAAGTTTTGATCTCTCTTGGTCCTTCATTATCTTTCTTTAAGAAACTTATTAAGCAAATAGCCGTCCCACATAATTGTTTTCGATCTCTTGTAATTTTAATACAGAAATCTGGATTAATCCCATACAGTAAATATTTTTAAAGTACTGATATTCAATCTTCCACAAAATATAATTGAAAGAATGGTTTCAGTACTTTGGGCATTCTAGCTAGTCCTAAGAATTAAAACGTAGCATTTTGGTGATGGTTAATGACATATTATCTTGTAATACATTTATTATAAGAAACAACACTTTTCTCCATATACTTTTTTAAACAGTTCGTCAGGGCTAGTACGGTAAAATTTCGGCATTTTTAAGATTAAGCTTTCTTTCAGTTTTTTATGGTTTCTGCGGTGCTCTGTGTGGAACTGTTTCGATCATTACCATGGCGCTGATTGCTCTGGACAGATACTTTGCCATTGTTCACATCCGTTTTACTGGTAAGTGTCTGCCTCTCCGAGCTTAATTGAATTGTGCTTAATTGTAATCTTTCATAAGGTTTTATTTAATAGATGTTAAATTTTCCTTTTTCTATGTTTCTCATGGACAACAAACACAGCTTTTTTGACAATGTTTTCTCTTGGAATTCATCTCAGTAAACAAGGAGAACAACGTTTCTGAATGTCTGTCATTGCTTACTTCATTGTTGTTACTAATCATGTGGGTAAAAATTTACTTCTCAGGTCACCTCGTCTTCTTTATAACGACTTCACTATTTCTTCATCTTCTTTAACCTTGTTACAAACTTTCTTTGTGTTTTTCTTTTCTTTTTTCTTTTTATTGCTGAATCTTCCTCTAGTCTTTAATAGTGCTGTTCTATAGCCTTGCTCATCTTTTTTCTTTTTCTTCCCTACGTTTTGTTTTTGATTTTTTTTTTTTTTTTTTTCTCCTCTCTTACCGGTAATCCATATTTAAAATCTTCAGCTAAAGCTTTCTAGGTAGACCCCGGCGCCGCGCCGGCGGATCGAGCGAACGCCGCCGACAAGAGGCCCGGTCGAAAGCCGCCGAAATGTCACAACGTCGCTGGCGCGCCACAGACGCGCCGCCGCCGGCAAAGGCGACGGCTTTCGGTCGACTTTACATTAATTTTGCGGCAATTCTTTATGGCGTCAACCGCAAAGTCGGAGCTTTTCCTTCTCGTGTGGTTTAGTATTTCGGTTTTCCTGATTAGAAACCAAGCAGGGCTTGCACTATCCCCGAATTTTTTAGTATTTCCCCGAAAATCTATGCGTCACCCCGAAGAAATTTTTTTTTTCCCCCGAATCCCTGAAAATCACGCAATCACGGTGCCACCCCTAGCGATTTATCACCAGTGTCTTTCCCTGCCAAATATTACTTCACATGCCATAATTCTTCACTACTCTCTGGTTCGTTAATTTTCGTCTCTTGTTACTTTGGCATAAAAACCAGACAGGTGCAATATGCAATTGCATTGCAAATATTGCAATATACACAGTTTCTTCATATGTTGACAAAAAAGTATCGCCTTTATGAAATGAGTTTAAATCATTTCGAATCAGTTTCCCACTTGCAATTCCTTACATCATTCGTAGTCAAGAATTTTATTTTCAAGTTGAATAGAATTATAGAACGCAACATTCACTACAGTTCGATTTTGAAATTGATAGCAGACAAAGATCGTTTCTACAGCTGAATTGTAAGTTTGCAGCATTTTTTTTTTTCTTTTGCTGTTTTTTAGATAAGATTTTCTTAATGTTTAATGCTCAATTGTTGACCGCCTGATAGATTAAAGAAAATACAATCTTCTGTCTGAAAATATTTTACCCCATCCCCCCCCAAAGAAAAAAGACAACCTTCTATTGAGACAAAATTTAGCTATAGACTAAGCTATGTACAGGGTTGGGTAATTAAAGATTGAAATGGAAGTTACCCCAAAAATATGATTCATAAAAAATTGTAAATTATTGCCTTTAGGGGTGGGATAGGGGCTATCATTTTTAAGTGATAATACCTCATTTTTTATATTGAAAGCAGGGATGCCAAAAGATTTTTTTATTTTTTCATTTAAAGTGGAGATGGAAGAAAATACTATCAAATTCCCTGGAAAACCATTGAAATATTTTTGATAGACCCAGGGTCCCCCATTGGGACTTGTTCATTGTCTTGTGTATTTTACGATTTCTCATAGGCTACTGGCCTAATTTGGCTTTTGTGTGTGCTCCCTTTTAATTAGATTCTTTGGATGTTATTGATGCCACGGCCAATCTACGACTCAGTTTTCCAATAGTTTGAGGTATATCTGAATAATTTCACCTTTTTTGTTGTTGTCTTTGTACCCCTTTACTCATACCCTCAATTTTTTTTTCAAGGAACACTAAGCTGTTTAACGTTATTTCGCGCGTTTGTTTGAACCATATAGTAACCTAGTTAATTATTAAATAATTTTTTTTTAAATGTAAAGCTGAGATGGTATCATAGCAAGGTGGTATCAAGAGGGGGGGGGGAGGGAGGTATTAGATTTAAATGATAATATCTCGAATTTTTTTTTAATGAAGCAGGGATGCCAATAAGTCAATATTTTTTTTTTTTATTAAAGCAGAGACGGTATCCTATCAAGATGAAGGTAATATCCAGAGGGGGGGGGCATAGGGAGCTATTATATTTAAGTGATAGTACCTTGATTTTTTTTTATTGAAATCAGAGATGCCAAAAAGTAATTTTTTTTTAAAATTAAAGTGGAGACGGTATTCTATCAAGGTGGTATCCAGAGAGGGGGGTAGGGAGATATTATATTTAAATGATAGTATGTCAAATTTATTTATTTTTTAAAGTTGGGATGCCAAAAAGTTAATTATTTTTTTAATTTAAAGCAGAGAAGGTACCCTATCAAGATGCGTGGTATCCAGGGGGGGGGGTTAGGGAAGTATTTATGATAATATATTGAATTTTTTTTATTGAAAGCAGGAATGCCAAAAAGTTAATTTTTTTTTAATTTAAAGCAGAGACGGTATCCTATCAAGATCGTATCCAGAGGAGGGCATAGGGAGTTATTATATTTAAGTGATAGTACCTTGTTTTTTTTTATTGAAAGCAGGGATGCCAAAAAGATATTTTTTTTTAATTTAAAGCAGAGACGGTATCCTATCAAGACGGTATCCAGAGGTGGGGGGCATAGGGAGTTATTATATTTAAGTGATAGTACTTTGATTTTTTTTTTTTTTTTTTTTATTGAAAGCAGGGATGCCAAAAAGTTTCTTTTTTTTTAATTTAAAGCAGAGACGTTATCCTATCAAGGTGGTGTCCAGAGAGGGGGGGGTAGGGAATTATTATATTCAAATAATAATATCTTGAATTTTTTTATTGAAAGCAGCCTCAGTCCACACAAAGTGGATAAGTTGATTTTTATTCATGACAATTATACCCACATTCCGCAGTTAGAATAGACCTCCAAGTTTGACTGAAGGAATTTTTTTTCAACCAGTTTGACCCCTAGATTTTTTGTCCCTCCACCACTATTTTGAAATATACCTTTTTTTTACACATACTAATATTTGGACTTTCATTAGTATACCAGCTTACCCGTCACGCGTTGCCCACGATCTTAAAAAGAAAGGAAATTTCAATGAGAATACCCCTTAAGGAAAATTTCTAAACGTTCACTGTCTAGTTAAAAGTTTTTAACGTCATAATGTTTTCATTTTAGTTTAATTATAATTGAGAAACATATTCAAATTATACAAGATTACGTTGAATTGCTATGCATGCTCTTCGAAAAGCTGTTCAATTTTCTGATATCGTCCATTATATAAATTCATTTCAGTTCGACCAGGCTAATTGGTTTGAGACTGACACATTGATTGGAAATAACTTCCATTTTCCTTCCAGTACTGAGGTGGGTCATCCACATTTCGTCATTGGGAACTGATGCTTGATTATTTTTTAAGGTGAAATTTTAAGTTATCCTATTCAAAATGATTATAAATGATTGTGGAAAAAATTGTAGGACAGGTTGATGTGTTTTACATATATTTCTGCTTGCAATTGTATATTCTCTTGTGTATTGTAAATATTGTTTTATGTATGGTTTATTTCGACAGTTGGATAATATTTTGAAATATGAATCAACACACTTAAATTAAAGAAGGAAGAAGCCAAGCAAAAATGCTCCGCACAACATCTTTGTCCACCCCTATGATAATTAAAAAATTAACAAGATTTTCGTGAGTTATACTTGATGTATTTTTTTTTAATTGTTATTAAAACCCGTTTTTAATTCAAGGAAGGCTTTTTAGGAATCTAAAAGAGCAAAAAAAACGATTGATATTAAAGTCGCCCATTTCAACTGTTTTAAAGGTGACAAAGCAGATATTGGCAAAGGGCATTATGAAAAAATTAAGCTTCTAAGTTCAAACTTATATTCAAAGTTTTTACCCAGATAACTGACGAATTTTGTGATCATCTTCAATAATGAAGATGATACACACTTGTATCACCGCGGAGTTTGATTTTTTTTTTTTTTCCTTTACTTATCGCTGGAATTTATGAAGGCTCTTTAATTAGGAGCTTGACATCTCATGGGATAAATAAGTTACATTTCCTGAAAATGAGTGAAATTCTTTAACATACTATCTTATAGCATTTCCAAACTACTGTTTTTAATTATTGAAGCTCAATGAAACTTCGCTCTCTATTTCTGATTAAAACCAGCTTCTTGCTGTCAGGATTTTTCTTTCTCATCTGGAGAACTAATGGAGCTATTCTAACATGGTTGAATGATTTGTTATGTTGTCTCTTTTTACAAATAAAAAGTAGATTTTCTTGAAAAGAGAGGTGTTTGTTCATCTGTAGATTCTAACTACGAATTGGAATAATAGCTTTTGATGATTCTGGTCACGCTTGGAAAAACTCTCTTACGGGCAGGAATAGTCATTCACAAATTGAAAGTCAATCCATTCCTAAACAATAAAGTGAATTTGTACACTCTCTGTTGTTGTTTTCTTTTTTTGGGGGGGGGGGCAATGTCTTTGTCTTTTTACAAGCAAGAATTTATGGACGTTGCTCATAGTGGCCTGTTCAAGCAACCTATGGAAAATAGTATTTTAGATGTAACGAAGAAGTTTTTGCTATTGCAAATTATCCAGAACATAATAAAATTCAAAGAAATGAAAATATACAAAAACCAGTGTTTTGTTTTAAACAAAGACAATGAAGAGAAACGATAAAAAACTTTAAATAATAAAAAAAAATGTCGGCTTCATGTTTGGGAAACCTTTATCAAAAAGAAAAAAACAGTTAAAGAAACACAAAGGCTATATACAAGAGAAAGACGAAAAGAAAACTCACATTTAAACAAAAATTGAAAAAGCCTTATAAGGCACAAGACCAGGATGTCTGCTGTTGCAAACTTATATATCTGAAATGGTCTTCTGGGTGGGACTGTTTAAATAAAATTGTTAGTGGTTATGAACTTTAAGTAAGGAGCGACGCAGCTCAATAGTAACTGAAACTCTAAAACACGGAATTTTTGGCATCAATACACATATCAAAAGAATTGGCTGATTATGCTGATTCCAAATATAGAATATTCATTAAGTTTGGTGTTGACCCATCAAAGGCTACAAGGCTGAGAAAATTTGGATTTTTGAAGGGGGGGCACCCTTAAAAGTCAAATAATCTTCTTGAAAATCTTACCATCAGATTCAGCGTATCGGAGAACCCTATTGTTTAGGTTCCAAGCTCATACATGCAAAAATGTGGAATTTTGTATTGCGTTTTTTTTTTCAGTGGTGATCATACCAAACCGGTTGTCCTAGAATATTGCGAGAAGGCTCATTCGAACAGAAAAGTTTTAGCGCCCTTTTTAAGTGACCAGAAAACTGGAGGCAACTAGCCCCCCCCTCTCACGCCCTTTTTTCCCCAAAAGTCGTCTGATCAAAATTTGAGATAGCCATTTCGTTTAGTATAGATGAAAGGTACAATAACTATGTCTTTGGAGATGACATGATCCCTTAGAACCACCGGAGAAAGGGCCACAAACTATGGAATAGTATTTGTTATAGGGACGTATACCAACTCTTCTTTTTTTTTTGGGGGGGGGGGGCGGGTAGATTTTCTGGGTATGTTTTTTTTTTTTCTGCGGGTAGAATTTCCCATTAGGGGGGGGGATTTCTGGGGTGAGCTTTTCAGGGTAAATTGTACACGAGGAAATTTGCCAGAATTCGTATAGAATATTCGTTCTATTTGTCATACCATCTCCTTGGCGACCCCATTTTACATCTGGAGATGCTTTGGGGGAATCGTCCGGAGGAAATTTTCATCGGAGTTGGAATTCTCCGGATGATTTTTACGTTGCAGGGAGGATTTAGGGAAAATCTCTAAGGGAGACTTGTCACCAGGAGAAATTTTCCATGAGGAAATTTTCTGCGGGAGAAAACTTCAATTAGGGGAGGGGATTTCCGGGAAATATTTTCCACACAGGAGGGACTCCAGTGAAAGAATATTACGTGGGAGGAGCTTTCTATGGAGGAATATTTTATGGGGAGAATTTTTCACGGAGGGAGGTGGATTTCCTGGGCTTGTTTTAAAAACGATCAGAAATTATATTTAAAAAACAAGCTTTTTTTTAATGAAAGGAAGGAGCAACATTAAAACACTAAACGAACAGAAATTATTCCGTATATGAGGTGGGCTGCCCCCTCCTCAATACCCCGCTCCTTGCGTTAAAGTTTGACTTTTTGTCTTAATTGTTTAAGAACAATTCCTGAAACCCGAGGGCCGTGTAATTAGAGTCAGAAGCTTTTTTAAAATTCTTAAAAAAACTTTAGCGTGAAGAGAGGGGTATTAAGGGGGACAGCCAACCTCATATACGGATAATTTTCTGTTCGTTTTAAGTTTTAATGATGCTACTTACTTTCAGTAGAAACAAACTTTTTTTTTTATGTAATCAAGATCCAAAGCCTAAGATTAAGATGTCGTTTATTGGAAACGCATATGTCTTAAATTATCTTCTGGATGGGACTGTAGCAATGGAAGTCCAACAGAAGGGTCAATTTGTTAAACAAAAGTAGTTGATACTTCCGTTGGAAGTTTCAGAGAAACAATAGTAATTAAAAATCTATCTAATTTGAATTGGTGAATTTTGTGTCAATAGAGATGAAGGGAAATATAGATTGAATCTAATTTACAATAACTTAATTAAAAGATAGGTCAAAACCAAAATACTTTAAACATTAATATTTTGCATAATAAGCCCCGAAAAAGTGTCAATAAATAATGAAATTAATTCTGGAAAGAGTCAACGTGCTTCTGCATAATTAACAAATGCAAAGATTCATTTCATGTATAATACCTCATAAAGTTTTTTTTCCTGTGTCCAGTTATAACCTTTGATTCATTATGGTTTATTCTCATTATGGTTCATTATGGTTTATTTTAACCTTTTAAATTCAAACATAGATCATAAGTGAGGTTTTTTAGAATGAATAGCCTGTTTCATTGCTAGGGTCCCAACCAGAAGATAATTCGAGACAAACACGTTTACAGTAACATGCATCTTGGTCTTGGGCTTTGTTACGTGATTAAATAAAAAAAAAAAAAAAGTTTTTTTAACTGAAAGTAAGGAACGACGTTAAAAACTTAAAACAACAGAAATTATTCCGTATATGAAGGGGGCTGTCCCCTCCTTAACGCCTCGCTCTTCGTGCTAAAGTTTTTCATTGTTTAAAAAAAAAATAGAGTTGTGAGAAAGTCAAATTTTAGCGTAAAGATCAAGGCGTTGAGGAGGGGACAGCCCCCTTCATATACGGAATAATTTCTGTTCGTTTTAAGTTTTAACGTCATTCCTTACTTTCAGTTAAAAAAACTTGTTTTTTTTTATTTAATTTTTTGAACGTTTTTGAATTAATGCAGTTTTTGATTTTGGCTCACCGTACACGAATAATTAAAAACAAAATTTGCATATTAATTGTACTTTTATTTGGTTAAATGGCTTTCTCGAAACTTGTTTATTTTATTTACGAACGTTTTTATTAGTAATAAATGTACGTAACTTACGAATTAGCTTACGTAACGAACTTCTATATTCATAAATTTTAACACGTATATTAGGGGGTTCACCCCCTAGTCAATACCCTGCTCTTTAAGCTAAAGTTCGAATCTTTTTTCCAATTCTTTAAAAATGACCTCTTAATCACAATCAGTTGATCAGTTGAAAAACTTGATTTTTTTATTTAATTTCTGATCTTTTTCTTTAATAAGGCTGGGAAATCCGGCGCCCCCTTCATAGCAATGTCCCTTCCTCCATGAAAACTTCCTTCATGGAAAAAAACCTTTTTTTTTTTTTAAAGACATTTTTATCATATTTTCGACCATGCTGAACAAAATGCCTACTTCAAAATTTTGATCGGGTGACTTTGGGAAAAAATGAGCATGGGAGGGGGCCTAGTTGCCCTCCATTTTTTTGGTCACTTAAAAAGGGCACTAGAACTTTTAATTTACGTTCCAATGAGCCCTCTCACGATATTCTAGGACCATTGGGTCGATACGATCACCCCTGGGAAAAAAAACAACAAAAAAAAATAAACACACATCCGTGATCTTTTATCTGGCAAAAAAAACATGGAAAATTCCACATTTTTGTAGATAGGAGCTTGAAACCTCTACAGTAGGGTTTTCTGATACGCTGAATATGATGGTGTGATGTTCATTAAGGTTCTATAACTTTTAGGCGGTCTTTCCCCCTTTTTTCGAAAATCAGCCAAATTTTCTCAGGCGCGTAACTTTTGATGGGTAAGATTAAACTTGATGAAACTTATATATTTGAAATCAGAATCAAAATTGATTCTTTTGATGTATCTATTGGTATCAAAATTCCGTTTTTAGAGTTTTGGTTACCATGGAGCCGGGTCGCTTCTTGCTTACAGTTCGTTACCACGAACTGTTTGATGTTGGATTTTGATTCAGAAGAGTGTTTGAAAAATATACGTTTACAATAACAGGCATCCTGGTCTAGTGCTTTGTGACTTTTTTTTTAATTTTTATTTAAATTTGAGTTTTCTTTTCGTCTCTCTCTTTTGTATAGCGTTTGTGTTTTTATCTTTGTTTGTTTTTTCATGTTTTGCTGAGGCTCGTTTCTTATATTTTTTCCCCCCTTTTGGTAATGGCTTCTGGACGTGACGCCAAAGTTTTTTGGATTTTTGTATTATTAAAAGTTTCAAAGAAAATTAATTTTCCTGCCTTATCCCAAACTCAAAAATTCAGAACTATGGATTCACCTTTGTCCCGAGTTCGTTCATTATAGCGAAACAGTGGTATCTCCTCCATTGTTTCTATGACGCCCATGCGGACTACTCCTTTCTTCCATCGGTTTCGACAGCGCAAGAAGAAGGTTTAACGGCGCATCACACTTTTGGCGACCAGGTGCCGCAAATTCTATACAATTTCCCACCCCTGGAAAGATTTCCAGGATTCCAAGTGTTCCGGTATTTTATTTTATATAATTAATCGGATTGTGGTCGGGATAATACACAAGTTTTTAATAATATGGGGAGCTCCTAGCCCCTCGCACGTTTTTTCCAGCTGGCGAGATTCCCGCCCGGGCAAGATTTAGCATGTCCAGGCAAGATTTGGAGCGTCCAGGCAAGATTCCCGCCCTGGCAAGATTTGGTATGCCCAGGCGAAATTCCCAGATGTTTCAATTTATTGGAATGTGCTCAGGATAATACACAACTTCAATTAAACAAGGGGAATGGAGTCCCTCGCACCTGTACAATGGAGTCAGCTGTTTCTAGCAGACCCCTCTGAGGTCACGGTGCAAACCCCTTTGTATTTCAAGCGCATGTTACATCACACGAAACACTCCTATGCTCTAAAGGGTTAGATAAGTGGAGCTTCCAACCCCTCAAGCCGTCACATCTACGCAAGACTCCGTTGCACAAAACTCTGTACTCCAATGACGTCAAAGAACTTAGCCCGTTTCAAACAGCCAGGTTTAATATGCTTGACGCAATTTTATATACCTTTGCGAAAGGAACTCATGCGGGGAACCGCCGCTTATGACGTGACGACAGCACACAGCTTACGTAATGATTATACAACCATTGTCACGTAATACTTTGTTTCGCCTCGAAACGCTCAATGTGTTTTTTCTTTCCTTCTTTTTTTCCCCCTACTTCTTGACCCCAACAGGACTCGAAAGGTCATCCCCTTCCAATGGCTTTGTGCCTTACCTGGAAGGACTAAACTGCTATTCCCACTATTTTGTATCTGGAACCATATTCCGAAACTAACCTTTGTACAACACCTGAGATTCCCCGTTTTTGACAAACACTAGAATGATGTGTTATTCTCATAATTTGAAACGCTCCAGGAATCATTTGCTCTCAAGATATTAATAAAGGGAAATGCATGTCTTACGTTTGGTAAACAATACATCTTAAAAAACACAGACATTGTAAATAAAAGGTTTTAATATATCAAACAAAATTACAAACAATATTAAACACATAGAAAAAACACAGTTAAAAAACACGACGAAAAATAAAAGGTGAAAAAAGCCATATCATAATATACGCAAAAAAAGAACCGTGTATTATATATTATCGGGAGTCCTAGCATGCATCCCAGGGGGTAGGGGGTAGGGGGAGTCATATTAGATATGGATTTAAAGCGTTTTAAAGAGCTTTTAGGTAGATACCCCTTTTTCATTGATCTAAATTTATGAATATTTCACAATATCCTAACAATAGGTTTCCACCGGCCACCTAGCATTCATTTTCAGAGGCTGCCTTGGTAATAGATGAAATTCTTAGGCATTATTGTGGCCTATAAAAGGTAAAAAATATAAACAATAACATGTGTAATTTTAGGAAAGATGAGGGGAGAGGACTCCAGGGGAGGAGGGGCGTCAGTGGGGATTGGGTGCCTTTTTTCCATCGCCAGCTCAGCACTGCCATTTTTTATCTAGTCATTTATGTTTATGTTTTTGTTGTTTTTTTTTTTCGTTGCGCAAAGTGGGTAATTTTCAATTGTTTAATTTTCAAATGTTTTCTTATCTTTTTTTGTTAGCTCGCAGCGGTCCTCTCTCCGCTAGGGTACCGCCTCGCTCGCTGGCCGCTTCCAAAGGAGTGTTCAGCCACCTGAGCGGTTTGTCTCAGTCCTTTCGCAACCCAGGGCACATTTTAAGCAAAATATCAAAACCCGAAAAGGGGAAAATTCTTTACGAGAAATTCTTATTCCCACCCATCCCGTTCACTACGGGGGAGTTTTCTCATTGTCTACTCATTCCAGAGAAGGAATCCGGACTTCAGCTAGGCGATACATGAGGTTAAAATGGTCTTGCTCAAGATAATTTAAAAAGTAGTAATAATAGGGAAATTATCAAAGAATTTCTAGGACATACCCCCCTCTAACGTCACAGCACCCCTCTTTCTAGCACTCAGCTGGCAAGATTCCCACCCCTGGTAGCCAATCCGGCATTCCAGGCGTTCTATTATTTCTTCAGTTTTGCCAAGATTACCACCCATTTTTAGCACATTGTGCTTCTGGAAGATTACCATTATTTCCGTGACCAGTTCTAATATGATTGATGCCATTGTATCTTACAAACTAGACTAAAAGGACCCATGGGGGAATCCCTCCGAGCACGGCACACGCGCGGGTGATGCGTAATAACGGCGGCGCACATCTTAAGCAATGACACCTATTGGGAGACGATGGAAAAATCATCTTGTGAGAGGAGTAGATACACAAACCGTTAAAAACTATACTTATGGCCCAGAGCGGAATGGCGCTGCAACACTGCTTTCACACTTGCAAAAGCCCTCATCGCCCCTTCTATCATCCAAATGGCACCATTCATCAACACCTAAGAAATTTTAAACCTTTTTTCACTCCAAAATATACTTCTGGAATCTAAATTAAAAACCTTTGTTTTTTTGTTGTTTTTTTTTACTTGACCTGCGGGGACTCAATATTTCATTGCTAGAATATGTTAATCCAGTGCAGTTCACGCCACAGAGTATTTAAAACACTTCTAAGGCTTTCCTTGTTTTGGTAATGATTTTACAGGTTGACCGCGATTTCTATACTTTGCCTTTTTTCTACAGTGGTCTTGATTTCTAGGGTTACCCCTGGTTTCTATAGTTTGCTCTTGTGTTTTATGAACTTGACAGGGTTTCATTGTTTGGCTAATGATTGCATAGAAGTTGACCATGATTTCTGCACTTTGATCACAATTTCGTTGGTATGGTCTTGATTTCTATAACTTGGTCAGGAGTTCTAGGGTTGACTGTGTCATGTAGATAAGTACCTTATTATTTTTCCTGGAATACACTGCCTTTCCGGGCTTTAATATTTCATAGCGGTAAGACACAAACGTTTCTCACTTGAGGCTTTGTAAGAATGTCAGAGTAAATGATTTGTTTTTCCTGGAACACCAAGCATTATTGGGTTTAATGTTTCTTGACAATAAGCAATGATCATGTTTTGCTACCCCTACTACACCCGTCATCATCAATGTAAGCGTCTTCTAACATTTGAAGCACACACACACACACATACACTCACACGCACACACACACACACACACACACACAAACTCACACACACATACAAACATACACACACACAAACACACACACACACACAACACGCACACAAACACAGACACACACGCAAACAAACACACACGCCACCACAAACAAACACACACGCACACAAACACACATACACACACACACACATGCACGCACACACACACACACTCACACACAAACACTCCCACATCACCACTCCAGCTTTTTCTTAACACTACCAAATTTTTTGCGTGGAAGATAGAAAAAGTTAAACTTTCGATTCTTAAGTTCCACCGGACTTGATAGCGTACCCTAAAATTAGTGGAAATAAGACAGAGTAATGCAATACAATATTTGTTCTGAAATAACTGCATGTTGCATATCATCATAAAAAATGAACATCTTAAACTACTCATAAAATACTTCATCATGTTTTCTTATGAGATGTCAAACATTTCCATTTTTCTGGAGGGGAGGGTATACACAACTCTTAACAACCTTGTCATACATTTTACTGTTGATAATACTGGATTCATGAACTGCATCTGTGGTAAGCCCATGATGATAAACAGTAACGTTTGCTGATGCATTGTTTGTTTTGCGTGTTCATCTTTGATCCCTTTGGTGATATTATCCATCAGTGCCCTTTTTATTTACTTTGCACTTTCGTTGTCTATTACGACATTATTTTTGCATAGGTCACAGTTTTGACACTTGGATAGGATATGATTTATGACAGGATTACAACAATATGTATGTCTTCTTCTTCTTGTATTTTTGAATGCTAATACCAGAAAGATGGCGATAGGATCTATCAACAGGTAATGTATTATCACAAGCAGAAGCAAGAAGTTTACCTTCGTTGTCTACTAAAAGTTTTAGACTAGCATTCTCTTTGAACACTATCATCTCTGGAAATGATACTCTCGCATATCCACCATTTTGACGGAAGAAATTCTTGGGTACTCTAAAGGAATTTAACTCCTTAGTGTCATGACAGCGCACGCATACATTTCCAATAAAATCGTCATTAATACTTTTTTCATAATTTAAATATTTCTCCGTGCTAGCATTCAATGCTACGATAACTTTATTATGTAGGCAGGCTTTATTAGAATACTTCAGCCTCAACTTTTCCATGATGGTGCAAGTGACGATTGCGTGGAATTTGTTTCTCATCAATAATTTTCAATCTCCATGCTGATAACTCGTGCTATTGCCTTTTTAATTTTACCTGAAGTTTCATTGTCTATTACGACATTATTTTTGCAAAGATCTCAGTTTTGAAATCTGGATATGATATGGTTTATTATATTGATAGAAGAGTAGGCCTGTCTTCTTCCTTTATTGCGTTGTATGCTAATACCTGAAAAATGACGATAGGATTTATCAAGAGGTAATGTGTTACCAGGACTATAAGTGTGAAGTTGCCCTTCGTCGTCAACTAAAAGTTTTAGACTAGCATTCTCTTTGAGCACTATCATCTCCGGAAACGTCACTCTTGCATAACCACCATCAGTAATAATGAACTTTTTCGCTCTTTCAAAGGAATTTAACACCTTAGTGTCATGACAACGCGCATATACATTTCCAATAAGATCGCAACTAACACTTGTTTCTTAGTTCAAGTATTTCTCATTATCGGCATTCAATGCGACAATAACTTTATCATGTGCACATGTCTTCTTGGAATATTTCATCTTCATTTTTTTCCTAATAAGATTTAGATGTTTTTCCTTCCAATCTACAACTAATACTGATCGAAAACTTACAATAGAGTATATATACTCGATGACCAGCCATAGATTACAACTGGGACAGCCGCAACAAATCATGGAACTGAGGGAACTTGGGGGGGCGGGTGGAAGTGGGAATCAACTTTTTCAGTCCTTTCAATAAAAGAAGCAAAAGTTTAAGTCTTTGAGCATGTGAGAGATTTTTCAGTATCGGGCGTCTTCTCGGGTACCAATTGAGAGAAATGCCGAACTTCATCTTCAGGGTCATGAACTGAATGTGGGTATTTCTCAAAATTGAAGTCCTCCAAGTTGAATAAAGGAATGTCTTTATCACATTTTCCTATTAGGACTTTGTCAGTCAGCACGTTTCCCTTAACATAAACAGCTCGTACACCGAAAAAACTGCATATTTCTCGAATTTCCTCTTGTACTTGTTTTATTTCATGAAATAAAACAAGTACAAGAGGAAATTCGAGAAATATGCAGTTTTTTCGGTGTACGAGCTGTTTATGTTAAGGGAAACGTGCTGACTGACAAAGTCCTAATAGGAAAATGTGATAAAGACATTCCTTTATTCAACTTGGAGGACTTCAATTTTGAGAAATACCCACATTCAGTTCATGACCCTGAAGATGAAGTTCGGCATTTCTCTCAATTGTACCGAGAAGACGCCCGCGATACTGAAAAATCTCTCACATGCTCAAAGACTTAAACTTTTGCTTCTTTTATTGAAAGGACTGAAAAAGTTGATTCCCACTTCCACCCGCCCCCCAAGTTCCCTCAGTTCCATGATTTGTTGCGGCTGTCCCAGTTGTAATCTATGGCTGGTAATCGAGTATATATACTCTATTGTAAGTTTTCGATCAGTATTAGTTGTAGATTGGAAGGAAAAACATCTAAATCTTATTAGGAAAAAAATGAAGATGAAATATTTCCAAGAAGACATGTGCACATGATAAAGTTATTTGTCGCATTGAATGCCGATAATGAGAAATACTTGAACTAAGAAACAAGTGTTAGTTGCGATCTTATTGGAAATGTATATGCGCGTTGTCATGACACTAAGGTGTTAAATTCCTTGAAAGAGCGAAAAAGTTCATTATTACTGATGGTGGTTATTTGCAAGAGTGACGTTTCCGGAGATGATAGTGCTCAAAGAGAATGCTAGTCTAAAACTTTTAGTTGATGACGAAGGGCAACTTCACACTTATAGTCCTGGTAACACATTACCTCTTGATAAATCTTATCGTCATTTTTTCAGGTATTAGCATACAACGCAATAAAGGAAGAAGACAGGCCTACTCTTCTATCAATATAATAAACCATATCATATCCAGATTTTTCAAAACTGAGATCTTTGCAAAAATAATGTCGTAATAGACAATGAAACTTCAGGTAAAATTAAAAAGGCAATAGCACGAGTTTATCAGCATGGAGATTGAAAATTATTTGATGAGAAACAAATTCCACGCAATCGTCACTTGCACCATCATGGAAAAGTTTGAGGCTGAAGTATTCTAATAAAGCCTGCCTACATAATAAAGTTATCGTAGCATTGAATGCTAGCACGGAGAAATATTTAAATTATGAAAAAAATATTATGACGATTTTATTGGAAATGTATGCGTGCGCTGTCATGACACTAAGGAGTTAAAATTCCTTTAGAGTACCCAAGAATTTCTTCCGTCAAAAAGTGGTGGATATGCGAGAGTATCATTTCCAGAGATGATAGTGTTCAAAGAGAATGCTAGTCTAAAACTTTTAGTAGACAACGAAGGTAAACTTCTTGCTTCTGCTTGTGATAATACATTACCTGTTGATAGATCCTATCGCCATCTTTCTGGTATTAGCATTCAAAAATACAAGAAGAAGAAGACATACATATTGTTGTAATCCTGTCATAAATCATATCCTATCCAAGTGTCAAAACTGTGACCTATGCAAAAATAATGTCGTAATAGACAACGAAAGTGCAAGTAAAATAAAAAGGGCACTGATGGATAATATCCCCAAAGGGATCAAAGATGAACAAGCAAAACAAACAATGCATCAGCAAACGTTACTGTTATCATCATGGGCTTACCACAGATGCAGTTCATGAATCCAGTATTATCAACAGTAACATGTATGACAAGGTTGTTAAGAATTGTGTATACCCTCCCCTCCAGAAAAATGGAAATGTTTGACATCTCATAAGAAAACATGATGAAGTATTTTATGAGTAGTTTAAGATGTTCATTTTTTTTATGATGATATGCAACATGCAGTTATTTCAGAACAAATATTGTAATTGCATTACTCTGTCTTATTTCCACTAATTTTAGGGTACGCTATCAAGTCCGGTGGAACTTAAGAATCGAAGTTTAACTTTTTCTATCTTCCACGCAAAAATTTGGTAGTGTTAAGAAAAAGCTGGAGTGGTGATGTGGGAGTGTTTTGTGTGTGAGTGTGTGTGTGTGTGTGTGCGTGCATGTGTGTGTGTGTGTATGTGTGTTTGTGTGCGTGTTTGTGTGTTTGTGGTGGCGTGTTGTGTTTTTGTTTGCGTGTGTGTCTGTGTTTGTGTGCGTGTGTGTGTGTGTTGTTTGTGTGTGTGTATGTGTGTGCGTGTGTGTGAGTTTGTGTGTGTGTGTGTGTGTGTGCGTGTGAGTGTATGTGTGTGTGTGTGTGTGCTTCAAATGTTAGAAGACGCTTACATTGATGATGACGGGTGTAGTAGGGGTAGCAAAACATGATCATTGCTTATTGTCAAGAAACATTAAACCCAATAATGCTTGGTGTTCCAGGAAAAAACAAATCATTTACCCTGACATTCTTACAAAGCCTCAAGTGAGAAACGTTGTGTGTCTTACCGCTATGAAATATTAAAGCCCGGAAAGGCAGTGTATTCCAGGAAAAATAATAAGGTACTTATCTACATGACACAGTCAACCCTAGAACTCCTGACCAAGTTATAGAAATCAAGACCATACCAACGAAATTGTGATCAAAGTGCAGAAATCATGGTCAACTTCTATGCAATCATTAGCCAAACAATGAAACCCTGTCAAATTCATATAAAACACAAGAGCAAACTATAGAAACCAGGGTAACCCTAGAAATCAAGACCACTGTAGAAAAAAAGGCAAAGTATAGAAATCGCGGTCAACCTGTAAAATCATTACCAAAACAAGGAAAGCCTTAGAAGTGTTTTAAATACTCTGTGGCGTGAACTGCACTGGATTAACATATTCTAGCAATGAAATATTGAGTCCCCGCAGGTCAAGTAAAAAAAAACAACAAAAAAACAAAGGTTTTTTAATTTAGATTCCAGAAGTATTATTTTTTTGGAGTGAAAAAGGTTTAAAATTTCTTAGGTGTTGAATGAATGGTGCCATTTGGCATGATAGAAGGGGCGATGAGGGCTTTTGCAAGTGTGAAAGCAGTGTTGCAGCGCCATTCCGCTCTGGGCCATAAGTATAGTTTTTAACGGTTTGTGTATCTACTCTTCTCACAAGATGATTTTCCATCGTCTCCCAATAGGTGTCATTGCTTAAGATGTGCGCCGCCGTTATTACGCATCACCCGCGCGTGTGCCGTGCTCGGAGGGATTCCCCCATGGGTCCTTTTTAGTCTAGTTTGTAAGATACAATGGCGTCAATCATATTAGAACTGGTCACGGAAATAATGGTAATCTTCCAGAAGCACAATGTGCTAAAAATGGGTGGTAATCTTGGCAAAACTGAAGAAATAATAGAACGCCTGGAATGCCGGATTGGCTACCAGGGTGGGAATCTGCCAGCTGAGTGCTAGAAAGAGGGGTGCTGTGACATTAGAGGGGGGTATGTCCTAGAAATTCTTTGATAATTTCCCTATTATTTATACTTTTTAAATTATCTTGAGCAAGACCATTTTAACCTCATGTATCGCCTAGCTGAAGTCCGGATTCCTTCTTTGGAATGAGTAGACAATGAGAAAACTCCCCGTAGTGAACGGGATGGGTGGGAATAAGAATTTCTCGTAAAGAATTTTCCCCTTTTCGGGTTTTGATATTTTTGCTTAAAATGTGCCCTGGGTTTGCGAAAGGACTGAGACAAACCGCTCAGGTGGCTGAACACTCCTTTGGAAGCGGCCAGCGAGCGAGGCGGTACCCTAGCGGAGAGAGGACCGCTGCGAGCTAACAAAAAAGATAAGAAAACATTTGAAAATTAAACAATTGAAAATTACCACTTTGCACAACGAAAAAAAAAACAACAAAAACATAAACATAAATGACTAGATAAAAAATGGCAGTGCTGAGCTGGCGATGGAAAAAAAGGCACCCAATCCCCACTGACGCCCCCTCCTCCCCTGGAGTCCTCTCCCCTCATCTTTCCTAAAATTACACATGTTATTGTTTATATATTACCTTTTATAGGCCACAATAATGCCTAAGAATTTCATCTATTATCAAGGCAGCCTCTGAAAATGAATGCTAGGTGGCCGGTGGAACCTATTGTTAGGATATTGTGAAATATTCATAAATTTAGATCAATGAAAAAGGGGTATCTACCTAAAAGCTCTTAAAACGCTTTAAATCCATCTCTAATATGACTCCCCCTACCCCCTACCCCCTGGGATGCATGCTAGGACTCCCGATAATATATAATACACGGTTCTTTTTTTGCGTATATTATGATATGGCTTTTTTCACCTTTTATTTTTCGTCGTGTTTTTTTAACTGTGTTTTTCTATGTGTTTAATATTGTTTGTAATTTTGTTTGATATATTAAAACCTTTTATTTACAATGTCTGTGTTTTTAAGATGTATTGTTTACCAAACGTAAAACATCCATTTCCCTTTATTAATATCTTGAGAGCAAATGATTCCTGGAGCGTTTCAAATTATGAGAATAACACATCATTCTAGTGTTTGTCAAAAACGGGGAATCTCAGGTGTTGTACAAAGGTTAGTTTCAGAATATGGTTCCAGATACAAAATAGTGGGAATAGCAGTTTAGTCCTTCCAGGTAAGGCACAAAGCCATTGGAAGGGGATGACCTTTCGAGTCCTGTTGGGGTCAAGAAGTAGGGGGAAAAAAAGAAGGAAAGAAAAACACATTGAGCGTTTCGAGGCGAAACAAAGTATTACGTGACAATGTTGTATAATCATTACGTAAGCTGTGTGCTGTCGTCACGTCATAAGCGGCGGTTCCCCGCATGAGTTCCTTTCGCAAAGGTATATAAAATTGCGTCAAGCATATTAGACCTGGCTGTTTGAAACGGGCTAAGTTCTTTGACGTCCTTAGAGTACAGAGTTTTGTGCAACGGAGTCTTGCGTAGATGTGACGGCTTGAGGGGTTGGAAGCTCCACTTATCTAACCCTTTAGAGCATAGGAGTGTTTCGTGTGATGTAACATGCGCTTGAAATACAAAGGGGTTTGTACCGTGACCTCAGAGGGGTCTGCTAGAAACAGCTGACTCCATTGTACAGGAGCGAGGGACTCCATTCCCCTTGTTAATTGAAGTTGTGTATTATCCTGAGCACATTCCAATAAATGAAACATCTGGGAATTTCGCCTGGCATACCAAATCTTGCCAGGGCGGAATCTTGCCTGGACGCTCCAAATCTTGCCTGGACATGCTAAATCTTGCCCGGGCGGGAATCTCGCCAGCTGGAAAAACGTGCGAGGGGCTAGGAGCTCCCCATATTATTAAAACTTGTGTATTATCCCGACCACAATCCGATTAATTATATAAAATAAAATACCGGAACACTTGGAATCCTGGAAATCTTTCCAGGGGTGGGAAATTGTATAGAATTGCGGCACCTGGTCGCCAAAAGTGTGATGCGCCGTTAAAACCTTCATCTTGCGCTGTCGAACCGATGGAAGAAAGGAGTAGTCCGCATGGGCGTCATAGAAACAATGGAGGAGATACCACTGTTTCGCTATAATGAACGAACTCGGGACAAAGGTGAATCCATAGTTTCTGAATTTTTGAGTTTGGGATAAGGCAGGAAAATTAATTTTCTTTAAAACTTTTAATAATACAAAATCCAAAACTTTGGCGTCACGTCCAGAAGCCATTACCAAAGGGGGAAAAAATATAAGAAACGAGCCTCAGCAAAACATGAAAAAACAAACAAAGATAAAAACACAACGCTATACAAAAGAGAGAGACGAAAAGAAAACTCAAATTTTAAATAAAAATTAAAAAAAAGTCACAAAGCACTAGACCAGGATGCCTGTTATTGTAAACGTATATTTTTCAAACACTCTTCTGAATCAAAATCCAACATCAAACAGTTCGTGGTAACGAACTGTAAGCAAGAAGCGACCCGGCTCCATGGTAACCAAAACTCTAAAAAACGGAATTTTTGATACCAATAGATACATCAAAAGAATCAAATTTTGATTCTGATTTCAAATATTACCAGTAGCTGTTACCAGTATTGCAAAAAAAAATGTAAGGGGGATTTGGAACCCATGGGAAAAGTTAAGAAGACTTGGTCAGAAATGGGACAAATACTAGCCAAAGATCACCGAAGACGCTACAGCCAACACGTCAAAGTGGTAGTAAGAAGTACATCCAAGGTTCTTTGGTGCCGGCTAGGCGAGTCCATCGTCTGGTTCTCATCAGAAGTAAGTAACCAAAAGGTTTTGTGTTTTAAGGATTCAGCACCAAGGGAGCTGATTTAAGCGTTGGAAACAATTTATATCAGTTGTTTGTGGAAACAGAAAGAAGTCCTATCCTTCTTCTTGAGTTTTTCTATATTTTTAGGGTTGGGTAAAATTCCACTGAAAATTCTTTTACCCACAGTACTGAATAAGAAATGTACTTAAAAAAAATTGCATTTTGGCTATAGTAAATTTGATATTAAGGTTGATGTGTCTTGTTCTCTATAATTTAAAATTAAATTTTTTAAGAAAATTTGGCCTAAGGAAAATTTATGAAATTTATGTAAGAAAATGAACTAAGCAAGAAACACTGGTTACATAATTTAGGCTAGAGAATTTTAGGTTTGTAGTTAGCTTCGGTCATCAGAGTCAAACTTTTGAAATGCTAATAAGCAATACTTTCATTTCTGTTTCTTCGAAAATCGGACAAGGGCTACTTCGAATCATTAAATTTTGGTAAACTGGAAGTAAATATTGGTAATCTATATATATCATAATCCATATATATCTTTAAAGGGGACCTCAGAAGTGTTTTAAGAACCAAAAAAAGCATCATTCTCATCGGCTTTTAAAAGTGGAATCCTCCTTCTTCTCCTATTTTTGGTATAGACCTACTCAACACTCAGTTTAAATTATTAGTACATACTATTTACAACAACACGTCAAAAAAGCACATGCTTTCAACTTAACTTGGGTAGTTGTAAATCTTCGTATTCGTAACATGTCCAAGGAGAAGCAGAAAAATTCAGATCAGAAATTTTAGTATTTGTGTTAATTGAATTCCCCAATTCGCTATTGCAGCCTATATAATGGCCATCAGTGTGTAAGTTACCGTAAAACGAAAGTTATTTTTTTTATGTGTCTCTTTAATTTTATTTGAACGTTTAGTTTCGTTTTCACTTAATATGAAATAGGTCTGCAATTTGATCTGTATGAACCTGGGCTATTTTTTTCCCGAATTCAAAGTGAACGCACGACGTTTTTCAGATTTCATTAACTTTCATATTGTCTTTCTAGGTTTGAGTTTTTCATCTTCACGTGGATATAGATGGTCAATTCACGCTTGGGTGTACTCCTTTAGTTGGTGCGTCCCCCCGTTCTGGGGATGGAATTCTTACGTTCCAGAGGGATTCATGATAAGGTATTTTTCAGTGAAATAAACTTGAAAAACGTCTCTAAAATTTTATTATCGTATCGGGGAACACTTTTGAGGCTGTATAGTCATTCACCTACTTCGAATCGGTCATCACAGACAAAGGGTCAATTGGAACACAATTTCAGTGGTGCATCGCCGAAGCTACGTCATTTGTAAGCCCCGTTAGCACCGTAAAACCGAGAAAAAAAATCAAAACTAAAAGACAACCGTAATACAAGTTCTTCTCTACGGTTCTGAGACCTGTCCGGCTGCTGGTTAAGTCCGTGATGCCATAGACCAAAGCTAATTTCTCGACACTAATCGAAGGGATAAGGCAGTTTGGCTTTGTCTCGAGCACACCACTCCGGCACTGATAAATCAGATCTCTCACTCTCGTCAGCTCAATAGGGGGAACCTTACAGTAGTTTCCAGCATTCAGTCCGCATGCCAGCAGAAATACCCAAAGCAAGCTGTTCAATTTTGACCCCCCAAAGCATGGCTGGAAACGCCCCAGCTCAGATGGACAGCCTTTTCAAGTACATCTCCATGATCTGTACTGATTTCCTGCATGCAGTCACGCTTGCATAGGACTGTTTTAGACTGAAGGAAAAAATCACACCGCTCTCTCCGCTGAATAACCCCATGAATTTCAAAATGTCCATGTAGAATCATACAGTGGAGATCTCCAATTTCAATCTGCAAAATAAACAAAATTTCATTTCATCAACCAGGCCATTATGCCCATTGCAATTGTGAACTTCTCTAATATTTTTTATTTTGAATAAACTTGTATGTCAAAAACCATCCAAAACCTAAACCTTTTGTTTGAATGTCAAGAACCTTAATCCCCCTCCAATGTCAAGATCCCCTCCCCCTGCCGTACAAAAACAATAATAACAACTTCATTGCAGATCCATACCTGAATGACCTCTGTTTATTGGGGGGGGGGGGTGGTAAATCTCTCGAAACTCTATTTCAAAGCAGAGAATTGTTTCAAAAAGTTAGACCTAGGTGAAAATAAATCCCTCTTACCCGTTGAAATTATATCCTGAACTTTATAAGTAAAAAGAAAAAACTTTAAGACTTCTCATGGCTCGTAGCTCACTGGTTTTGTCAATGCTTCAGGGCCAATTTTGAGTACTTTTTCGAGGAAGATCTTTAGGTCTTTTGTGTGTATGGTTTTTACCTTTCTCTTTACGTTTTGATGGGAATATATGATACCTCATACAGTGTACTTACTTACTTACTTGTACTTGCTACACGTTCAAGTCGCATGCAGGCTTATCATGGCGCCCACCAGACGACGATATGTCTCCTTCCAGAGGTTTTGTTCGAGTATGGCAGGCTGTACGATCTCCAGCCACTGACGATCCTAACGACGGCCGTATTTTTCTGAACCCTCCGATTGGCTCCAGATCAAACTTCACTCATGAGCTACGTCTTCTTTTAACATCCTGTTTTCTTCTTTCATGTCGGTAGTGGTAGACTTTTGAGGCATCCTTTGCTTATATGGTTATCTCGTCAGCCAATTGTGTGGCCAAACCGACTCATTCTCCGCTGTTTGACAATATCAGAGGCACGTGAGCGATCCCTACATCTTCTCCTGACTTCATCGTTCGAGATTATATCTGAGAGGTGGATGCACAGGATACAACGCAGGCATTTGTGGTTAAATGTATTCAAGATCAACGCTTTTGGCTGCTTTCAGTGACCACGTCTCACATCCATAGAGGAGAACAGAGAGAACCATAGCTTCATACACTTGGAGCTTCGTTCGTGTCGGAATTTCTCTCTGCTTCCGGAGAACCTTCCGTAGTTGAAGGATGACGTTCCAGGCTGACAATACGCGGCTCCTGATCTCTTCTGAAGATTCCCCAGCAGTTTTTACCATTGATCTGAGGTATTTGAACAACTGGACGTCTTCGATCTTAATACCATTTCGGGTTACGGGTGTTTCATCCATCTCAGCCGTTCGCATGGTTTTTTATATCGGTGGACTTATTTGGACGCCAGTCGGGAGTGTCTTGTCTGGCACGTTATTAATCTTATCCTGGGCTTCTGCAACATACTCAGCGAGCATTTCCACGTAGTCAGCATATTCAAGATCCGTTACGAAGAAGCACGGGCTCACCGGGGCACTATTGTACTTGTCCAGGACCCTGAGGATTCAATCGATGGCAAAGTTGAATAAAGTTTGTGAGAGGACACAGCCTTAATGTACACCATCCTCGATCAGGACCAGATCTGAAAGCTTGCCATCGACTCTGACTCTGGCCTGTTTTATAGCATAGTACACCCTGAGCAGGCCGATAATTTCCTCAGGTACACCATCCTCTCTCATTGCTTCTCATATTGCATCACAGTGGATCGAATCAAAGGCAGTGATGTTGTCTATGAAGATTGGGATTGTTTCCTGCTGATGTTTTAAATCGGTGTTTAACAAGCTGTCAAAGGCTAAAGATCTGGTCAGAGTAACCCATGCCTAGCCTGAATCCTTCTTAGTTGGGTCGCATTCAGATTTTTCTGACGTCTCTAAATCTGTTTAAAAGTATGATTACAAACAGCTTGGCATTAATAGGGATAAGGGATGTCTCTTGGTAGTTTTTACAATCCATTTGGTCTCCTTTTTGAAGATAGGGAAAATTATCGAGGTCTTCGACTCATCGGGGATGTAATCATAGTCTTGAACTTTCGTGATTAAACTATGAAATTCATCCACCACCAGCTAGAAATTCATCCACCACCAGCATTCACCACCAGTGGAGAGAGCATTTCAGTAGCTTGGTAGAAATCTCATCTATTCCTGGGTGTTTATGGTATTTCAGTACTTTGATCGCCTTGGTTACTTCATCCTTGTGGGATGGGTCCGTACATACATTTTCATAACCTGTTGGTCTGGTGGATTCTAAGGAGGTTTAGGTGGTTGATTTCGGTTATTAGCATCTCCTGGTCTCAGTACCTCTTGGAAATGTACTCGCCATCTCTCCATAGGTCCCTCACTTCTTGTGAGTATTTTCCCATCCTTTGCCTTAAGCGAGGGGATGGTATTTTACTTCTTCTATCCAGTGACTTCTCCAAGTATCTGACGGAATAATCGTGCATCGTTCCGTGATGCGGCTCTTTCCATATCTCTGGGCACATTAGACCAACAGGGTTTTTGTCAGCTCTTGCCGATTTGTGACATTCTTGTCGCAGCACTTTGTATATTGGGGACTTCTTGTTCGTCCCCTCACTTGGCTCAGAGTTTGATTGTTTTTCTGAGATCCACTTCTTGGTTTTCTGCTTGACAAACCCAAATTTGCTTTTGGCGGCTTCATTGATATGGTTTTTGAATTTGCTCCATTTCTTATTAATCTTCGTCTCGGGACAGTTGAGGCGCTTACCAATCGGGGGTTGACTCTTCAGGGTCATCTTTAAGGGCAGTCAAATGGTTCGAGATTTCAAGGACAAATGCTCCTCGGTACTCATCTACGTCCAGCTTCGATATGTCTATTTTCTGGCTCTGAATAGTAGCCTCCTTTGTGCTAAGTCTGTACCTTAGCCTTTTCTTCATTTCTAACCCCTCCCGACTTTTTAACATTGCTAAACATAGATTTATGCAACATGGTGAAAATGTAAGGCACCCCTCCACTGGATACGAGATACAGCAGCGTTTTCAAACTAATAAAGCTCCTAAACATGATGTAAGCTAACGTGGACAGTTTTCTCTCACTGTATGTTCAGTTCGGAAGACTCCTTGTAGTTTCTAGCTGTAGTTGTGTACGATATTAACTTAATTAAATAAAAAAAAACAAGTTTTTTAAACTGAAAGTAAGGAGCGACATTGAAACTTAAAACGAACAGAAATTATTCCGTATATGAAAGGGGCTGTCCCCTCCTCAACGCCTCGCTCTTTACGCTAAAGTTTGACTCTGTCTCACAACTTTATTTTTTAAAACAATAAAAAACTTTAGCGTAAAGAGCGAGGCGTTGAGGAGGGGACAGCCCCTTTCATATACGGAATTTCTGTTCGTTTTATGTTTTAATGTCGCTCCTTACTTTCAGTTTAAAAAACTTGTTTTTTTTTTATTTAATTTCTGATCGTTTTTTAGTTAATGCAGGGGATGTTTCCCCCCTCTTTAAAAAAATCGAGTAAATTTTCTCAGGCTCGTAGCCTTTGATGAGTAATACTAAACTTAATAAAAATTTATATATTTAGGATCAGCATTATAAACACATTCTTTTGATACATTTATTGACATCAAAATTCCGTTTTTAAAAAGTTTCGATTACTATTGAGCCGTATCGCTTGTTTTTTTATTGTTTTTTTTTTATTACGTATATTTTATTACGTATATGAGGGGGTTCTCCCCTTAGTCAATACCACGCTCTTTACGTTAAAAGTTAAAAAAAATTTTGATTCACAAACCCCTGAATCACAAAGGCCGTTTAATTAGAATAGATAGCTCTTTTGAAAGCACTAAAAAAAAAAACTGTAGCGTAAAGAGCGAGGTATTGACTTGGGGGAGAACCCCCTCACATACGTTATAATTTCTGTTCGTTTTAAGTTCTAATATTCCTTCTTACATTTCAGTTGAAAAAACTTGTTTTTTTTTATTTAATTTCTGATCGTTTTTTAAATAATGCTTGGAAATCCGGCGCCCCCTTCATAGAAATGTCCCTTACCCCAAAGAAACATCCTCCACGGAAATATTCTCTAGATTAACCCCCTCGTCTAGCCCCCCCCCCCCCCCCCTCCAGAAAAAATCCTTCCTGAAAATGGTTGTATACTTCCCAATAACCAATAAATAATGCTGGCAAGTCCGGCGCGCCCCCTTCATGGCAATTTCCCTTCCCCCATGAAAACTTCCTTCATGAACAGATCCTCCAACATAACCACCGACCCACCCTTCCCTCCCACTACCAGAAAAAAAACCTCCTGAAAACTTCTGTATACTTCCCAATAACCAATACTATATGTTAACATTGGGTAAAGTTGATAACTTTTAGCCCTCCCTCTGGGAACTTCGGGGGATTAAGTCATCCTAAAAGACATATTTATCATATTTTAGACCATGCTGAACAAAATGGCTATCTCAAAATTTTGATCGGGTGACTTTGGGAAAAAAATAAGCGTGGGAGGGGCCTAGTTGCCCTCTCCATTTTTTTTGGTCACTTAAAAAGGGCACTAGAACTTTTAATTTCCGTTCCAATGAGCCCTCCCACGATATTCTAGGACCACTGGGTCGATACGATCACCCCTGGGAAAAAAAAAAAAAACAAACAAATAAACACGCATCCGTGATCTTTCTTCTGGCAAAAAATGTAAAATTCCACATTTTTGTAGATAGGAGCTTGAAACCTCTCCAGTAGGGTTCTCTGATACGCTGAATATGATGGTGTGATTTTCATTAAGGTTCTATAACTTTTAGGGGGTCTTTCCCCTTTTTTTTGAAAATCAGCCAAATTTTCTCAGGCGCGTAACTTTTGATGGGTAGCACTAAACTTGATGAAAGTTATATATTTGAAATCAGCATTGAAATCTGATTCTTTTGATATATCTATTGGTATCAAAAACCCGTTTTCTAGAGTTTCGGTTACCATTGAGCCGGGTCGCTCCTTACTTACAGTTCGTTACCACGAACTGTTTGATAGATTTTTCAGCAATGAAAAGTGTTGTTTTACTGTGGAAAATGAGCTGAACTAAATCCTAATAGGGGCTCCTGAGCAAGTGTCCTTGGCTGCAAGATATACGGCACCAAGATCAGGTAGAGTCTTCTTTTTTAAAACGATTATTAGGCCTACGATTAAACATTAATATATATATATATATATATATATATATATATATATATATATATATATATATATATATATATATATATATATATATATATATATATATATATATATATATATATATATATATATATATATATATATATATATTTCACTACAAATTGTATATTTATAAATGTAACCTAGCAAGCAAAAACAACATTAAAATTCTTCAAATCACTTCAGGAATGCTACTGACAAATACATTTAAATGACAAAAAATAAAAACTATATAAATTAGGTCAGTATTAAAAAATCTTTAACAAATATAAGAATTTTGAAATACGAACATATAAAACCGAGATAATTAAGCGAGAAAAAAAGATTTGATGCGTAACCCTTGAACATTCTAACCGGTATTATTCGTATTACTTTTAAAAGATGAATAGTATACTAACTATATCTCTTCGTCTGTCAAAATACCATGATTAATATCACGATCTTTTTAGATTTTTCTTTGGGGGATTACGGATTTTTCTTTCTGAGGGACACGATGCACAAGCACTGGTCATTCCTTCAAGCTTGTTGAGCCTACACTTGATGGAAAAGAATCTAAAAGAATTTCAGGAGATGGTGACACAGGATTCTACCCTTTTTTTTCATTATTGAAACTGCCCTTGCTTGCACAGACTCGGCGGGTTGGAGTGTTCTTCGGTAAACACAAACTGTCAAATAGGATATGGATGTTAAAATAGGTCTTATAAAGGAATTACATAATTATAGACATGTGATTGGGGCATTCAAACCTAAAAAGCTTTACAATAGAAAGTGATCTTCTTGCTCTGCGAGTATCATTATTAATGTGCCCATCCAATTTAGGATCATCGGATATAGTGAGTCCAAGAAGCTTTATAGAGAGTAACAAAACAATAAAAGGGAGGGATATTAGTAATTAAAAAGGTTTAGAATTAAAGAGAATAGTGATCAGAATTATAATGTCATAATGTTTTTAATATTGTCATTAATGTTTCCAGTATCAGATATCAAAAACGAACTTGAATATGCGGAGAAATCTGCACCAAAGTCATTTATGACAGCTGGAAAGAGTAGATGGCCTATTAAGGTTTCTTGATGGATTCCGAAGTTAATCTTCAACTTAATACTGTACAAGATATGTTTTTATACCCAAAAATTTGGGATAGCTTGGAACAAAAAGATGTAAAGACAGTCGTTAGTAAGGATTCGTTATGAAGTCAAATACTAGTTCTTTCAGAAGCACAAAGTTATCAATGGGAACAAGAACGTTCTTCCTTTTGTTCTGAAGGTAATTTAGATATGTGTCGATTAAATAAACTAGATAATCGATAGCTAAAGTATTTTTTTGTTACCTTTGCCTATGTTATCTTTATTTTTATTCAAATTCAGGAGAATGTGAAACATGTCTTTCAAAAAAATATTTTTTGCACCCCTTCCTTCCTAAAACAGATTGCTATTGCATTGTTTCCTCTAGAAAAATTTTCGGTTGAATATCAAGTTAAGAATTATATTCAAAAAACAAACCTTGACACAGTTGAATAAAGAGGTCGTTACTTGAATTACTGCTTACATTTAGCAAAATAATGTACAAAAAATAAACAAACTATTTATTTTTATTTGTTGCAGTTGTGGCTTTGATTTCATTAGCAGTGACTGCTGGTCTCGTGCATACGTCATCCTTCTCTGTCTTGCTGCTTACTTCGGACCTTTGTTTGTCATTATATTTTGTTACATCTACATTTTTCAATATGTTTCTGCCCATGAACGAGAGGTACGAAGACAAGCGAAAAGAATGAGTATTGATAGCACTGTGAGTAAAATCAGCAATAATTAAATGAAAAGTAAATGATTTTTGAAAAAACCGTAAGAAAATTAAACATAAACTGAAATATATTACAATCATACGTCCGCCGCGTATTAAAGAAAATATGAATCGACTAACGTACTTGTTTTGTTTCATTCTACTAACATGTTTGCAAAAAAAAAAAAAAAAAAAAAAAAAAAAAAAAAAAAAAAAAACTCTAACTATTTTAAACCAAGTGCACAATGATATCTGACATAAACTGCGTTTCAAATAAGCAGCTTATAAAGTTGACTTTTCTATCCGAGGCCCTGAATATTTCTGCTGTTTTTAAAGGTAATGATGCTTCAGACTCCACAGTTAATCCCATAAAAAGAGCTATTATAAATTATTGCATGGATATGTATCTACTAAGCAGGACTTCTTAGTGTGTATGTTCCATAATTTCTAACATGCACTATGCCAAAAAAGAAATCCATGTTTGAAATTGACTCTACGTGACTCTGCACACAATTGCTTGACATGAAACATTTGGTTTGTGGAAACCATTAATGCAAAACTCAACCCCTTTAACCAAACGACTGTAAAATTCAAAGCCGTGAAATAATTTTGTTTCCCTATTTCCAAGTATGAAAGACTGTAATATTATCCAAAATTGTTTAAAATGTTCTAGTTTTATAAATGCATGTCAAAGAGGCTTATCGCTAATTTTGCGAAACGTATTTACAATTATGTATGCACTTTACGTAGCAAAATGTAAGCAAAAAATACTTTACAGGAGAAGAAGGAAGAAACGGATGTTTGATATTTTAAAAAGTAAATAACTACTGCAAATTAGGAATATGGGTAGGATTGTTATGTGGCGATGCATAACAGAGAGAGCTTTTTGATGATTTAAGGATTGAAAGAATAAGGGAAGATGATCTCAAAAAAGTTAAACACGAGAATGATCATGCATAAATAATGGCTGGGGAGTTGTTTTGTTCTTGTTTAATGTGTATTTCTTCTTATAGTTTTGTTGTCTTTATTGAAATTACGACCCATGTGGCTCTAGTGTGGAATAAGCAAAACAAAAAAAGCACAGGTTTATTTAACATGAATGGAACGAGTGAACATAAGACTTGAAACGACCAGAAATTATTCCGTATACTGGGGAAAGGGGCTCCCTCTTCAACCTTCACTTTCTGCGCTATTTTTAACTTATTAATATTTTGATAATTTATTTTTTATGAAATAATTTACCATTATTGCCGTTTAAGAAAATATGAACTGAAAACTTTAGCTCTTCCCATTTATATGTTCTATAATTTCTTTTTTTTTTTCTCTTCTCTCTGTGAGTATGTTATTTTTTGTCTGAGTTAGCGACTCATGTGCCTTCTTCCTTGTTTACAGGACAAAGAGCCTTTGGGGGAATAGTATAGTGTATTATTGTATCTCTATTTCATCGTAAAAAAAAAAAATCTTATCTTACCCACTTCTAATTGTCCATATGTTCTTGAAAAATTAGTCTGAAAAGTCAAATTTAATCATAAAGGGCAGGGGGCTTAAGAGGTTGCAGCCGTCTTATGTACCGATTAATTTCTGCTCGTTTCGAGTTTTAATGTTGCTCTTTACTTACATTTGAAAATATATGTGTGTTTTTATTTAAATTGTGTTTGTTTTAATACTGTATGAGAGAGAGAGAGAGATTTATTCTAAACAAACAACAATTTAACATCAGTTTAGCGGCCATCCCAAGAAGTAAAAACTTGTCCAAGGGGGTGGCAAAAATACACTAACATAACAAAACAACAAAAAAAAGAAGAAAAAACAACATATCTATATCAAAGTCCCCAAACAGCACCACAAACCTTACACCTTAACATTTCCATTAAATTTACTATCATATTCATAATCACAATCATAATCATCACCCCCAGGAGCCATAAATATTTACCTATATCTTTATTAAAGTAAAAAAAAAAAAAACTAAAGTTCATACTTACTAAAAAGCATCCCTTTAATTACTGTATTAAACGAAGAAATATCACCTATATTTTTTTATATTTTGATCAAGATGGTTCCAAATTCTGATCCCCCTGTGAAGCAAAGAAAACATCGATCGGGCCGAAACAACCAGCGGAATATTAATCTCTACAGATGACCTAGTGTCATTATCATGGACGGAAGATCTCAGGTTTGCTAATCTATCAAAATACGGGAGGTTTATACCCTTTTGAATCCTAAAAATGAATAGAAGTGTATACAACTCCCGTAATCCAGAAGCTGGCAGTACCTTTACACGCTCATACGCGTTTCTTACCGAATCCTGGGATTGTAGGCCATCTAACAGCCGAACAGTGTTGTTTTGTAGAACTCGTATTGGCCGAAAAATAGAAGGAAATGTTCCAAGCCAAACGCTAGTACAATACAATATATATGGATGGATAAGGGAATAATAAAGAAGGCGCATAACCAAAGGAGGAGAAAAAAGCTTAAGTTTTCTCATTTTACCTAGGTTACGAGACACAGCTTTACAAACATAAATGGACATGGCGGTTGAATGATAAAACTTCATCAATATAACCCCCCAGGTACTTATAAGAGCACACCCGCTTTAAAGCTCCATACTGTGTTACAATTTCCTGAATCCATGGATAAAAATCTGGTGAACGGGAAAAAATAACAAGATTAGTCTTACCCAGATTAATCTTTAACCTATTTACCCTCAACCAGGAATTTAACCTTTCAACAGCATCTTTCATCGATGTCTGAAGTAATTCTTCTGTCTCCGCGGTACTAACAGTAACTGTGTCATCAGCAAATAATGATACCGTCTCATTCAGGGATTTTTAGCCATATCACTAACATTAAAACAACAACTTGGAATACAATTAGGCATATCATTAATGTACCATAAAAAAGAATCGGACCAAGAACTGACCCCTGTGGGACACCGCTAACCACTGGGCGGGGTCCTGATTGCATACAAGTCATCTCTACAAACTGGTACCGGTTACTAAGGAAAACTCCGTATAAGGTCAAGAGCTTTACCTCGGATCCCATAGACCTCGCTTTTTTCCAGGAGTAGGCCATGGTCAACTGTATCAAAAGCCGTCTGTAGGTCTAGAAACACGGCACCAACCTTAAATCGCTCATCTAAAGCTATGTTAATTATACTAGTCAAAAACATCATTGCATCCTCTGTCGTCCTATCTTTTCTGAAACCGAACAGATTATTGTTCAACAAATTAAACTTCTTTAAAAAATGGGTCAACCGATTACTAAAACATTTTTCAATAAGACGAGAAATAACTGGCAAGACTGATATTGGGCGATAATTACCCAAATCATTTCTATCACCCACCTTTATAAACCGGTGTTAGTCTTACTTTTTTTTAAACAATCTGGAAACCTTCCTTGACGGAAGCAATCATTAATCAGTGATGTCAGAACACCAGATATAAAAGGGAAATTCATTTCAGAATTTTTAGGCTCACCAGGTCACTGCCGGCCGAACTATTTTTCATACTATAGATAATATCTTTTAACTCATCAAATGTAATCATCTTTAGATGCAGTGATACATTTGCAGGAGATGGTAGAGTAGATCCAAAGGGTGGGTCTTCTGGAGACAAGGGAATCATCTCGGCTAATTTTAGGCCTATTGAAGAAAAATGATTTAGAAACTCATTACATATCCTAGTACCATTTGCAATTATAACCTCATTAACGGTCACTTCAGTTGGTAGAATATTAGACCGCTGAACAATAACATTCCGGATTATTTGCCAAGTTTTCAAAAGGGTTACCTTCAACGTTCTTAAACTTCATACTAACTTTTTTTTTTTTTTAGCCTCACGGAGGAGATAATTCAAACCATTACGAAAAGCACGGTATCGCTCTTTATTCTTATCCGTAGGTTTTAAAGCTTGTGACTTAAACAGTCTATCTGTAACATTTATTTTTCGAAGAAGATCATGCGTTGTCCATGGCTTCCTCCCATAATGTTTTCGACCTTTCGAATTCTTCACTGCTCCCACTTCCTTAACTATTTCTAAAAGCTTATCATAAAAGAGTGAAAATTTAGTATTCACACCACTCTCATATCCAAACAGAGATACCCAATCAATATGATCCATATTATTTTTTAGTTTCAATAGGGCACTACAATCAAAAATTACAGCTCTTTTACTCTGTTCAGGAGTTTCTCGCTTAGGGATAGATACCTCAAATTCTGCATACGTTTTAATATTATCAATGAACCCATTTTTCAATGTGTTTATTGATAAAAAAAAAAAAAAATTCTCATAGCTAAAAACATATCAATCCATTCCTGGATGCTGAGAATCACAATATTTACATTTTGAAACATATTTACTCAGAGTGGTCATCTCCAAAGCCGTCATGTATGGGGCGTGGGAGGTACCCCCCCAATGTTTTTGGTCACTCGAAAAAAAAGAAGTCGGTAAAGTCGTGGCGCTTCACTCCATGATTTTTCCGACGCCGCAAAAATTCTTTGGTCGGTTCAGTAAAGACCACGAACATACTGACACGTCATCTACAAAACATTCAATCTCGGTCGGTAACCGCAGCAGTTTTACCGACTCCTGCCGTGATTTTACAGATGGTGCCACAATTTCCCATATGGCTAAATAAACAGTATCAAGGAGGCACACTTGTGCCTCTTTAAAGAGGCGACCCACCACAATGTTAAGCGATTTCCGGTCCTAGTGGTCGCAGAGAGACGGCGGTGATCACATTTTGTAGCCTAAGCTCAAACTAAGAAACATGCAAAATTTCACCCCCCTCCGACTTTATCTTCATGGAGGAAAGTGGGCCGGAAGTTTCGACCCTCCCACCACAGCCCCCCTTTAAGGTTGTCCTATCGGGCTGAAATTTAGAGGATAAGCTTTTCTAGAGCCTGGGAGCTTATCCTCAAAATTTCAGCTCAATCCGATCACTCCTTCCCTGTTTTCCGAAAACCAAATATAGCCACTTAATGTTCATCAAGTTATTTTTTTTTTATCAGTCACGCCTACAGGCCACAGTTGGCAACGGATCCGGGTGAACTAGGACTCATTCGAAGTAGAATTCGACCTGTTAGGACCTTTTGATATTTTCAGACCGAAAAAATTATCCCCCGAATTTACATTTACGAAAAACCTCGTTTTCCCATAAGAGCCCATGTTAATTTTTTGAAATTCCCAAAAGCATAGTATTTCATTATTAAATTAGATCAAAATAGTCCTCTTAACCTGACAAGACCGACTGCAAGCTTCCAAAAATTCCAGCTCTTTCCCAGAAGATTTTTTTTGTTGAAAAACGAAAATCTTACTTTGTATTTGCTTGCGTCGAAAATATATTGCAGAGACTTTGACAAAAAAAAAACCGTTGGGTTTTTTTCTGTTGCCGAGCCAATAAAAATACTTAACAAGTCACTGATAGTACAGTGGTCACTATTTCTGTCTGTCATACGGAAGACCCGGGTTCGATTTCCCGTCCGAGTAAATTTTTATATATTGAATTTAAAGTAGTATCTCTTAAATTTAAAGTTAAAAACAGAAACTCAGTTTCTTTTTTAAATCCAATCTATTAAATCCTTCGGCTCAACAGGCGTCTCCAGAAGAATATCACAGTCGGCCTTCAGCTTACAGGTAAGTCTCCACTGCTTTGATAAGATGCCGTAAACCCGCATGCTCGAAGAAAAGTTGAAAAAAGAAAATCTTACTGTGCTTTTGATTTGAGTATTCAGGAATTAAAAGCCTTAACACAAGAATCTTCAAAAGCGGGGGGTTTGGGGGTGGCAGCCCCCCAACTTTAACTCCTGACACGATCAGCTAACAGTTAGTCAAGCAATAATAAGTAATAAACTGTACAAAAACGTGCAGAAAATATTTGAAACAAAACTACGTCTTCTAAAGAGGCTGAGTCACAAGTTCGAACCATTAAACGTACAGAGATTAGGAGGTAAAGGTGGGGGGCTGCCGCCCCCCAACCCCCCGCTTTTGCAGCCTCTTTTGTTAAGATTTTTATTTTGGGGGTCTACCGCCCCCCTCAAACCCCGCTTTTTCCCTTGCAAAGAAATGCTTTACAACACGAACGAAGTCTGCTTGAAATTTTTTACCGTAAGAACATCCTATTACATCTCTTTGATTAGAAACAGTACTGAGCCTGTTTGCTGGATTTTTTACAGGAGATTTTTCCCTAACCGATAACAAGCTATAATGTGGTGAACTTAACAATTTTGAACAGAAAAAACAGGGAACAGAAGAAGGGCTCAGCATAAACAAGCAGTTTAGGTTCAGGTAGGTTCAGGTTCATCTATTTTTCCATCATACATAATCACACTGAATACATAACTATACCTGGCACAGAGACAAGTTTGTTGTTATAACTGTAACAGACTGAGTTGTCATTGCCAAATTCTCTGAAGATTTAAAAAAAATGCCATTGAAACAGTTTCATTCGTGTTGGTACGACCAACTGATCGCAAGCTACAGGACTTAAAAAATCTTAACAAAAGAGGCTATAAAAGCGGGGGGTTTGGGGGGCGGCAGCCCCCAACTGTACCTCCTAATCCCTGTACGTTTTAAGGTTCGAACTTGTGATTCAGCCTCTTTAGAAAACGTAGTTTTTTCAAATAATTAAAATAGGGACATGGTATGTGCCGAAATCTGAATCTCTGTTGGTAAATGCAGCGGTTTTACCGACTCGTGCAATGATTTTAAGTATTGCATTCGAAACGGACAGAAACAGTCGGTAAAAATGACCAGCCAGTCGGTAAAATCTCTGACAGCCCCCCTCCCCCCCCCACTCCAACATTTTGGCTAATAACGACCCTGGTCATCACTCCTACTCTCAGACACGATCTTACCTCTCATTAATCATTATAATTAACCAAATATGTTCCTGCTCCTAGATCCAGGGAAACCACCCCATTATAAAAAAGAAGGAAAAACAAGAATAATAAAAACAAAACTTTTCTTTTGCGATGCTAATAAATAATCTTTTACTCATCTTTAAAATGTAGCAATGGAGTTCCTACCTCTTACTTCTTGTGTGGTCAGAGTCCATATCCTTCCACGTATTATATTCGGAGCAAGATTTGACCGAAATGTCAGGATGATGGGCATGTTTAGTTTCGGAGATGATAGAGTATGCTCATTACACTGGTCAGAGACACGTCGAAATAATGTTTCAATGAAGATGGCAGTTCACCGACTAAAAATTTAAACCCAAAATTGGCCTCGGGTGGCTTGGTGATGCAGTGAGTTGTTAATAGTAGTTGTAGTAGGAGTAGTACACAAAATGTATTTTAAAATTAAGCCAAGCAAACTAAGCCTATGATATTTCTTTTTATATTTGCGAACATAAAATCAATTTTTTAATTCTAGTCAACTTGTACAATTGGGAGCTACAGAAAAGATAAACAACTGGCTAAAATTGCTTTCGCCATCATTACTCTTTGGTTGTTTGCTTGGACTCCTTATGCAGGTAAACTCACTTTTTTATCCTCTTTATTGCTGATATACACAATATTGTGCACATTATTTCTTCTAAGAGACAGAATCAATGAAATCAATCTTTTTTAATCAATTTGATAATTCTAAGTAATTTCCTTTTTCTTTTTTTTCATTTCTTTTTATGACTAACTGACTAAAAGGCGTACTCCGTGGGTCATTTGTCCAGCAAGGAGCTGACTTTGATGGCTTTGTGTTGTAGGGTTTTTAACTATGGAACGCTAATTGTCAATCTCAGGATCCGTACTCTGCTTTATTTTAGCCCTGTTTGTGCTAAGTTTTAGGTTTTATATCACAAAAATAAAAGAAAACAGAACTTAAATGTCACGTAATTTATTTCAGTTTAAAATGAAAAATATCTGTTTCGATATTATTCCTGGAGTTAGAAAAAAAGAGACTCGTCAGTACTACCCATGCACAAATATGGTTTTCCTTGCTGCCCAAGATGTAGAATGTAAACTACCAGTTAATGGTTTTGAACAATGGTAGTTTCAGTGGTACATTTTTACTTTGATTTCATGCTTTATTTAAGGGGTTTCAGGTTCTAGGCTATTTTGGATATTTCTTAACTTTATTTTTGAAAGAATAAATACAAGAAAAAAATAAATGTGATTATTACTGCTACGGCTCACATCTCATTACATATGAAAGTGATCCGAGTACACTCTTCTTCCAACTCACTCTATTCGGGGTTCCCTTCTTTACTCCCTCACATGAAATTCACACTTTCTTTCAATGTTTTCGTATGAACATTTTTGACTCCATTTGAGGACATCCTATTTTAAGTCTCGTCCCAACTGGATTACCAAATCAAAAATTGGGGAAACCTTTCAGTCTTCATCCATAAGATATGCCTGAATCATTTTAACTCTTCTTCTCTGAAACTACCTCAAGCTCATCTCTCTCTGCGTGGGAAACATTTAGTTTTTTGCTGATTTCATTAATGTTTTCCACCTTTTTATTTTGCTTGTCGATTATTCTCACTGTATTATGTCCTAATAGGTGTTTCTAAAACCTATCTCTATGTCATCTATTCCTTCCGAAATTTCGTCAACTGCAAAACAACACAGTGCACCTCGGCTACCCTACAATTTACATCTTCATCTCATCTACCTTTTTTTTTTTATTAATGATGCTGCATAGCTAGATGAAGCTACCAATACGAACAATTCTCCTCAGTATCTGAAATCTCGTCTTCATTCTCATTAATTCCCAAGTTAAGCCACTTAGCCTTCATGATATTAATTTTTATACCTACTCCCTTACCCATGCCCTCAAAACCTTCGAATTTCATTTATCCATCTAAAACTTTTACCTTTCTGCATAAACTAAGCCTACCTTTCTATTCAAAATATTCAAAATAGTCCTCTGTGTTAATTTTTTTCGTGCTCTCTATCAAAATCTGTCAAAAAAGCTCATACAAACAACTTTAATTCATAGCCCTGGCTAACTCCTAATTCCACGCTGAACCAATGATTAATTTTGTTTTTTACTTCGACCATATCAATATTACTTTTGCGTAGAGCCCTAATCACTTTAAATTATTAATTCGATTTTCGTCCGCTCTTTACTCTCATTAAAAAAAAAACTTTGTTTCAAAAATTAATCTTTGTTTTTTTTAGGTTTTAAAAATCCACAAAAAAAAACTTCATAAGACATTTTTGTCCAACTTAGGCAAAGAAACTTTAGAAGTCAATATAAGTTTCGTTCAAAGAGGGCATTACAGTAAGCTTTACTTTACATATCTCTTTAAATTTTCCCTTTAAAAATCTGTCATTTTGTCATATAGAGTCCTTGGGTAAACTATCCTTTGCATTTTGAAAATGGATAAAAATTCAATTGCTTATTTAATATTGTTCTATATGAAATTGAACGAAAAAAACAAGTCTATATTTGACTAAAGCAAGGAGCAACATTATACGTAAAACGAACATAAATATTCTGAGCTAGGAGGGCTAGAAAAGGGGGCTATTCCTTTTCAGCTCCTCCCTCTGTACACTAGAGTTTGACTTTTTTCTCAATTTTTTAGAAACGACTGCTGGAACAGAAGGGCCATTGAATGGAATAAGAAGTTTTTTTTTTAAACCACTAAGAACTGTAACCCAACGTGCGAGGAATAGAAGAAGGGGTAGCCCCCCTCATACACGGGATAATTTATCTTTGGTTTAAATTTTAATGTTGTTCCTACTTTCGGTTTGCTCCTTACTGTAGTAATTTCTCCCGTGTAAAATTTCCCCCTGGAAACTTCCGCACGAAGCCAAAATCAAGCTTCACTTCAAAGCCAGAAAAACAGCCAATTATGTCGAGAAACTAACACCTATAGCATCCAGAGGACCCGCTCTGGCTGAGCTGTATCAAGTCAAAATATCCAACAGATTTGAGGTCCTCCAACATGCGATGATAGTGAAAGTCATGGAAGGTCTTCAAAGAGAATACTCTTGCAGCGGCAACTAGTGTTGCTGGAATGAAGTAGCGTTAGAAAAAAATCCGGACCAGTAACGAGTACCTCACCATAATTGATCACAGACGGGAAGCCCGCCTTCTAGGGGACATGGCAGTATATAGGCAATTAAAAAAGACCGTAACACCATGCAGCACAAAGACCACAGAACCTTTATTGACAGCAAGGCGTGCGGGCTTCAAGAGTGTACCAACAAAAAGGACATAGGAGCCACATATAAGATTCTTCGTGAGCTCTCAGGTCAACACAATCAGATTAAGATGTATCTCCGAAACACCAGCGGCGAGAAAAACACCAGTGGCAACTTACAGAAACTACTAAACTCAGAGCCACTCGATCAAGTCGACGACCAGTTACTGATGCTGTGGCCAATGCTACCTACATCTGCCCCCCGGTGGGACTGAATTTACGGAAGAAAAAATTAAAACAGCGACCCGAAAGCTGAAGAACAACAAAGCACCGAGAATATGTGGCCTGACACCAGAAATCTTAAGGAATGGTGGTTCATCTATGGTACTTTGGCTGTAAATACTGTTTGGTATAGTGTGGTGCTCTGAATTGATCCCATTAGACTGGAATACTAGATCAGTAACGACTGGCTCTTCGTAATTGATGTAATCGATCAGTAACGAATTATGCCAGTCTATAAGAGGAAAAGAAGCAAAGCAGAATGTAACAACTACCGTGACATAGCTCTGGTGTCGATGTCTGATAAACTCTTCACAATGCTACTCCTCAAGTGGACAAAAAGTTACCTTTATCCCAGCAGTCTGGGTTCATGTTGGGGGGGTCTACTACTCTGCAAATCTATAAAATATGACAGCTGGCTTGAATACAAAAGAAAGGTGCATACTCCCTTCGTTTATTTTTGATCTGCCTTCGACAATGTTGACAGACTGTCACTGTGGCTGATCCTTTAATCTGCTGGTTTGCCCACGAAAATTGTCAGTTGGTTCAAAGTGCTCTGCAATAACACCCAAAGTGCTGTCTTTATATATGGTCAGCCCTCCTTAGTTTTTAAATTATAAATGGCGTTCGGCAAGGTAGCACCGCTGTACCCAAACTCTTCAACTGCGTTTTAGAAAATGTTCTAAGCTGGAGCAGCCATTTGGTAATGATTTTGCTGGAAGAGTTTTTGTCGGATGTCAAATTTGCAGACGATGTGGTGACAGTTTGGGAAAGCTTCGGTTTGCTGAAATCGGTACTGGAAACACTGGCGCCTGCTGCAGAAAAACTTGGGTCTTAAGTAAACTGGTCTAGGATCAAAAAATACCTCTGGACAAGGCATCATCCAACTCCCCAACGTCTATAGAAATGTGTGGCCAGAATATCGAGAATGCCGTCTTCAGCCGTTTTCTGAGAACAACATTTCACAAACCCCAGATCAGCCGCCTCACGAAAGCACAAATTTACTCTGCCACGGTAGCTAGCATTATGCTGTACTCGTCAGAGAAACGGATGATGAAGAAGGTAGATACTCTCCAGAAGAATGTAGACACAGATGATGAAGGTAGATGCTGTCCAGACGAAATACCTCCACAAAATTGAACGCCTTAGATAGTTTACTAGGGCACAAAACTTGGATCCTTGGGTCCTTTATTTTACTACCCCTGTCTGATAAACTGGTCTTTCACTCGCTACGTTGCTACTATCATCTACTGCCCACTGTCACCCACCCATCTCGCCTGCCCACTGAACACCCACCCGACTTATCTTCGACTTTGATCGGACTACAAACGACTCAAAACGCCCCAGAGATAGACAATCCTCAAGATAGGTGGACATCATCCGCAGTCGACTCACTACCAGGAACATCGAGCACAATGAAGATCCAAACATTGTCTAGGACAGAAACACTCCGGAGATGGCTTGTGGTGCTGACATCTGGTTCCCTCTATGCTTGTGACGCTTCCAGGCAATCAGGGGTGAATCTGCAACATTTTCATTGAGGGACAAGAGGGGTCTACTTTTTCAAGGAGCATTTTTTTTTTTTCATTGAGGGGACAAGAGGGGTATTTTCAAGGAGCATGGGCTATATAATACTTTTTTCTCCACATTACTGGTGTGGGGGCAACTGCCACCCCTTGCCCCTCCCAAACGACGCACCTGCAGGCAAGACCTTTTAGTATAATAGCAAGTAATTAAACTTCCTCACAGAAAAATTTTTCAGTGGAAAAACCCCCCGGCAGAAAATCCGCCCCTCGAAAAATATCCCCCTGAGAACTTTCCCCATGTGTGAAATTGTGCGGCCAAAGAGACAAACAGACATATTAGTATAACATTGTATGCGATTTTCTGGAAATCACACTCACACTGGATCACCTCACTTACGCCTTTCAAAGACGCTTCAGACAAGAAAACATTACGATGTAGGTCTACACCTAGTGGATACGTTCTCGATCACGTGGGGGGATCGAGAGATCAACTCCTATATTAGAGAATAATAACTAGCCGTGAATTAATTTTTACTTCCTGCTTCCCCAGTCGATCTTTTATATTTATCTGCATGTTCATAGAAAATTATAAGATTTTAGTAGACAAAAGTGCTTTATGATGCATTAGCCCCCCCCCCCTCTTACGCAACGACCCTCCAACACTCTTCCAATGAATGAGTCGTCTCCCAAATCTCTATGACTATCTGTTCGAAACAAATCACCCTGGATAGAAAAAATAATAAATGAGCACGAATCTTTGACGTTGCTAGAGAAAACAAAAGTAAATTCCACATTTGTGTAGATGGGAGCACCTCTACATTAGGATTTTCTTATGTTTAAACACATTTTACGCACATAAACTGAAAATTGTATATACAAGAATCGCTACCATTTAAAATCGCCGAATACAAAGCTCTTAGCCTTAATATCCCCCCCCCAAAAAAAAATCAGAGGCTCAAGGCACCCAGACTAACCCTTTTCAATATATGTTCTAATCTACATAGGAAAGATCATCGCAACAGGAGAAACGCTATTACCCCCCCCCCCCAAGCACCAATAATAAAGGTGCAGACCAAGCGTAGACATAAAATATCCACAGTTTCTCAAAACTATTTGACTCTTCAGGAATGAATGTGCCACCGTGCAGCATTACTTTCTGTGGAAATAGAAGCTCAATATATAGTTTTTTCAAACAGTTCGTGGTAACGAACTGTAAGTAAGGAGCGACCCGGCTCAATGGTAACCGAAACTCTAGAAAACGGGTTTTTGATACCAATAGATATATCAAAAGAATCAGATTTCAATGCTGATTTCAATATATAACTTTCATCAAGTTTAGTGCTACCCATCAAAAGTTACGCGCCTGAGAAAAATTGGCTTGATTTTCGAAAAAAGGGGGAAAGACCCCCTAAAAGCTATAGAACCTTAATGAAAATCACACCATCATATTCAGCGTATCAGAGAACCCTACTGTAGAGGTTTCAAGCTCCTATCTACAAAAATGTGGAATTTTCCATTTTTTGCCAGAAGAAAGATCACGGATGCGTGTTATTTAATGTTTGTTTGTTTGTTTGTTTTTTTTTTTTTTGTTTTTTTTTCCCAGGGGTGATCGTATCGACCCAGTGGTCCCTAGAATATCGTGGGAGGGCTCATTGGAACGGAAATTAAAAGTTCTAGTGCCCTTTTTAAGTGACCAAAAAAAATGGAGGGCAACTAGGCCCCCTCCCACGCTCATTTTTTTTTCCCAAAGTCACCCGATCAAAATTTTGAGATAGCCATTTTGTTCAGCATGTCGAAAATATGATAAAATATGTCTTTTAGGATGACTTAATCCCTCGAAGCTCCCAGGGGGAGGGCTGAAAGTTTTATGAACTTTACTCAATGTTAACATATAGTATTGGTTATTGGGAAGTATACAGACTTTTTTCAGAGGAGATTTTTTCTGGTAGGTGGGGAAGGAGAGGTCGGGGGCTATATGGAAGGATCTTTCCATGAAGGAAGTTTTCATGGGGGAAGGGAACTGCCATGAAGGGGGCGCCGGACTTGCCAGCATTATTTATTGGTTATTGGGAAGTATACAACCATTTTCAGGAAGGATTTTTTCTGGAGGGGGGGGGGGGGCTAGAGGAGGGGATTACTCTGGAGAATATTTCCGTGGAGGATGTTTCTTTGGGGTAAGGGACATTTCTATGAAGGGGCGCCGGATTTCCAAGCATTATTTAAGAAACGATCAGAAGTTAAATAAAAAAAACAAGTTTTTTCAACTGAAATGTTAAAGAAGGAATATTAGAACTTCAAACGAACAGAAATTATAAACGTATGTGATGGGGGTTCTCCCCCAAGTCAATACCTCGCTCTTTACGCTACAGTTTTTTTTTTTAGTGCTTTCAAAAGAGCTATCTATTCTAATTAAACGGCCTTTGTGATTCAGGGGTTTGTGAATCAAAATTTTTTTTTAACTTTTAACGTAAAGAGCGTGGTATTGACTAAGGGGAGAACCCCTTCATATAAGTAATAACATATACGTAATAAAAAAAAACAATAAAAACAACAAGCGATACGGCTCAATAGTAATCGAAACTTTTAAAAAACAAATTTTGATGTCAATAAATGTATCATAAGAATGTTATTATAATGCTGATCCTAAATATATAAATTTTATTAAGTTTAGTATTACTCATCAAAGGCTACGAGCCTGAGAAAATTTACTCGATTTTTTAAAGAGGGGGGAAACATCCCCTACAAGTGAAAGAATTTTAATGAAAATCACACCGTCAGATTCAGCGTATCATAAAACCCTATTACATAGGTTTCAAGCTCATATCTGCAAAAATCTGGCAACTTTGTATTTTTTGCCAGAAGAAAAATATACGAATATAGAAGTTAGTTACGTAAGTTTAATTTGTAAAGACATCCATTTAGCAAAAGAAAAAGTAAAATTTTTATGCAAATAAAAGCTGCATTAACTAAAAAAACGATCAGAAATTAAATAAAAAAACAAGTTTTTTAAACTGAAAGTAAGGAGCGACATTAAAACTTAAAACGAACAGAAATTATTCCGTATATGAAAGGGGTGTCCCCTCCTCAACGCCTCGCTCTTTACGCTAAAGTTTGACTCTGTCTCACAACTTTATTTTTTAAAACAATAAAAAACTTTAGCGTAAAGAGCGAGGCGTTGAGGAGGGTACACCCCCTTCTTATACGGAATAATTTCTGTTCGTTTTAAGTTTTAATGTCGCTCCTTACTTTCAGTTTAAAAAACTTGTTTTTTTTTTTAATTGACAATCATAAATTGATAGGTGTCTCAGAATTGTCAATTGAAGGCAGCTATGGCCACTTTTGGGGTAAAATCGTAGTTTGGTACCAAGAAATAGCAGCAAACATCACTTCGCCGTGGTACAATCTAATTAGTCACTGATAAAAGGCACTAGAACATTGTCAGAAAATAGCATGGTATTTGAAAACAATATAAAATAAGCATTTTTTTATTGTACGTTTATTTGAATAGTACGATTCTTTTAGAATAGGCCAATGTGAGACTGTGACTAATCTCATGAAAAGTCAGTATTGACATATACCATTTTGCTATAGCCTATTTGAAACGAAAATTCATCAAGATTGCGGATTAATTTAGTGGTTGACTCTCCCCTAGGGCAATACAGTAAACAAGAAGAGCCTTTTCGTATAGCAAGTTTTCTTTGTCAGAGTTGACGAGTTTTAGGCTCTTACCTAAATTCTCAAAATCTAATGTTATAAATAAAGATGTTGTCCTGTTAAAACTGTACAAAATCGTAAGATATACAAATTTTAAAAAAAACTGAGTAACGTTGAATTTATTTTTGGAAAACATGTTTATAAGCTTTCGATTACTATAGGCCCTGGTTTTTCCTTTACTGGGCCATTACAAGGGCTAAGTAGTAAAAGGGATAAAAGGAGGAGCATTAAAAAGAGGGATTGTAAACTCTGGCTTTCGGTTTTAGCCATGTAGATATTTATTTTACCCTTTTCATGCTCCCAAGCATTTCTACTCCAGAATTGCACCAAAAAATGTTATTTTTTTGTGCCATATGGTAGTTTATGAAGGAGTTATCCAGAAAAATCTACAAAGAACATGTAGATATGACCAAGAGCTGCATTTTGAGCCATTAATCATCTCTACGATGCTACAGTAGCCTGGAAAATGGAAAATATGGAAGTTTTGACCATGGAAAACATGGCGATAACCTTTTTCCTTCGTCCTAGCAATTTCAATTCAGATATGGCACCTAAAGTGTACTCTTACAAAAAGAGGTTGTGTATAAAAATTGAGCTTTCACATCAGCCTTTAAATAGCTTTGTGTGATGTTTAAAGTGTTCCGCTAGCGGTGAAGATAAAAGAACAAAAAGGACATATCGGTAAAACCCAAGTCAAAAGTGGTTTTTCTTGTTGTTCAAAGTTTTTCTTGTACAAGGTTTTCAACAATCACGATTCCAACGGTTGTACTTTTTATTTCATTTCCATTTTTGAGGGTTGTCAAGCGTGTTTTCAAAATTCTTGTAAAATTTGATTTCAGACTACATTTTGCCCTTAAGTTTCATCGGAACAGTAATTGCCACTGCTACAAATCAGTTACAAATCGTAATCTTTTTTGCCATGGATTTTTTTTCAATCTACCCCCTTTTTTAATCCCCGTTTTTAGAAACCACCAAATTTCTTGGGTAGAGACATTAGCAAGCTCGGCCCCGAATTTTGGTCCAGAGAGGCCCGCCTCAGATGCCAAAAATTGACTTTTAGTTTTACCTTAAGGATGGGACTTTTCATAAAGCTGTTGTGTGTTTGTTGAATCAAATGCCCGATTGCCCGTTCATTATCTACGAGACTGAACTACTGGACTATAATAGATCTATAATATAAGAGCTAATACATTAATTGTATATAGTAATCATAAGATTGTAAGTTTTATAGTAATTATAAGAGCTATAATAAACAAAGGCGATCAGACAGAAAATCCTAGGATAATTCAAATATAAAATGACATAAATTACTATCAATGGACAAATGAGACCCGATGAATAACCAAGTCAAACTTAAAAACAATTAGAAACTACCACAAACAGGAGCAGGCTAACTCCTCCAAAGCCTTCTAAAGGCCCAAGCCTCATTTCATCTTCTCTCTAACCTGTTTTTATTCTGAGCTACATATTTTGGCTTGTCACAACATCAACAACAACACAACAAAAATGATATGCCAAGGCTAATCAAGGCTTTACAAATAAGAGTGGTGCTACCTGTCCTTTTCCCCCTTGTAAAAGCTCTAAGCGACTTGAATATCATTTGCATTTCACTGAAAAGGATATGAATTTTGAACAGCTTGGTATTGTTCAAACATCAACAAAAGCAACAAAAATGAAAGTTCATCAGTCATAATAATCAAGATTACTTAAAAGAACTAAGGAAAGAAGACTGATGGTTTAAAAAAATAAATTCATTACAAAAGAGAGATACATTGATGATAAGCGCCCTACCGTTCAAGTTGTTCATTCACTGACGCATTATAGAACCGGTTTTTCTTTACTTTAGTTTCTTTCAGGTTAGCAAAGAGAAGTGACAGAATATATGGAAAATGTATAATTTGGGCTATATATTTGCACATTAGGGGGTAGGGTAAAGTATTTTGACAGTGTGAAGTTAGAAAACAATTTTTATTATATCATATGCAAAATAATTGTACGTAACACATTAGGCATGCAGATCCGCTATACTCCCCCCCCCCCTAATGTGCAAAATATATAGTCCAAGTTTGTTTCTAAAGTATTATATTTTTTATCTTACTTTGGTATATTTCATTAGGATTGAGCGTCAGGGAAACATGTTGGAAAAATATTAGGCAGGGCCAGGGGCGAATCTCCAGCATTTTTATTGGGGGGGGGGGGGGCAAGAGCGGTCCATATCTTGATAGTCAAAGGGCATGGAATGCATAATATTTTTTTTTCTCTACATTATGGGGGGGGGCAACTGCCCCCCCCCCCCTTGCCACCCCAAAACGACGCCCCTAGGCAGGGCGTGTATCATACAAGTATCAAAGAAAAATATTTTGAACACTTTTGCGCTCAGTATAGCACAAATGACGCGTTGGAGTTTAGAAGGATTAGAGGGCGTTAGCCCTAATCGTATTTGTGATTATTTCTGATGGTTTTAAGTTTGTACTATTATGTTACTTTATTCCTGCTCGTCTTTGGACAAGTATAGGTCAGTAATTTTCTCTAAGAAACAATTTTTTGGAAAAGATTTTTTTTAATTAATTTTAAGTAAACCAGAAAAGGATTTACTTTTAAGCGATTCAGTAGTGTCCAGCATTCCTATTTCAGAAACAATGTCTGGTTCCAAAACCGTCATTACAAGAAATTTCAAAGTATTTTCTTTTATAATATAATCAATAATACTTTTTAGACTACACATATAATCAACTTATGTTCCAGAAGATAATACTAACAATGCAGCGCCCTACGAGTCGACACATAGAACGATTTAATTCTTTATTTTATTTGTTCAAAAATAACAAAAACAATCTTTTCATTTCTATCTAGTAGGCTTTTCGTTTTATGTTCTTGTTTTTATTAAACACACTTCTGTAACACAAGAAATGTTCTTCTCTCACTTAGACTCTTCAGGGTGTTACTATTACTTTTCTAGTTCTGAGAGACTTAGGTTTGGTGTTATTTTTAGGTTTTGTTAACCTTACTGAAACACAAGTAATCATTACGTTATTAACGTTAGTTTGTTTAGTACCTGTATTAGTAACTGTATATTCTTTTTTCAGTTATCAGCATAATGGGATTGCTTTCGATGTATTCATATTTGACACCACTTGGTACTATGATTCCAGCACTTTGCGCGAAAACTGCTTCCATCTACAATCCGGTCGTCTATGCTCTCATGCATCCCAAGTACAGGCAGGTTCGTGGTAGTAGCCAAAAACTTTATTTCTTATATATATTAAACGAAAAACAAGTTTTTTAACTGAAAGTAAAGAGCGAACATTAAAACTTAAAACGAACAGAAATTATTCCATATATGAAAGGGGCTGTCCCCTCCTCAACGCTAACGCTCTTTACGCTAAAGTTTGACTCTTTCTCACAGCTCTACTTTTTAAAACAATATAAAACTTTAGCGTAAAGAGCAGGGCGTTGAGGGCCTTTCATATGTGGCGCTTTCACATACGGAATAATTTCTGTTCGTTTTAAGTTTTAATGACGCTCCTTTCAGTTAAAAAAAACTTGTTTTTTTATTTAATTTCTAAATGTTTTTGAATCAATGCAGGTTTTGAAGATTTCTCGCCGTAAATGAATAATTAAAACAAAATTTGCATATTAATTTTACTTTTATTTAACTATAATAACCTTATAATAACCTAGGGTTGATTTTTGTTTCAGTTATTCGGCACTCCCCCTCTATGGAAAATTTCAGATCTAGTTTAAGTGTTTGATTTCATAGGGAGATAAGGCAGAATGAGCTTGCATAATTTGTGAGCAGCATCCGAAAAAAGAAGGGAACTATGAATAAATAGAATATGACTTGATTTCATAGGGAAGAGAAGGCAGAATGAGCTTGAATGGCAGCAACTGATGAATATAGACCTACTATTTGTAGGCAGCATGGCAAATATTATTGCACCAAATAGTAAATAACAGACCAGTAAAGCCTACTGGAATACTAAAGGCCGTTTAATTAGAATAATAAGCTATTTTAAAAGTTCTAACAAAACTTTAGAGTGAAGAGCAAGGTATTAAGGAGGGATCTTTCCCCTCATATACGTAATAATGCCTGTTCGTTTTAAGTATAATGTTGCTCCTTACTTTCAGCTGAAAAAAAAAATGTTTTTGTAATTTAATTTCTGATCTTTTTTTTAAATAATGCTGGGAAATCCGGCTCCCCTCTACGAAAAGTTCCTTCCCCAATGAAAAAATTCTCCACGGAAATATCGTCCCATGGAACCTTCGCCCCTCCACCAGAAAAATCCCCCCTGAAATAAGTCTAATATGCAGTAAAAAATTGTCCATACTTTCTCCCTTTCAGACACATCCCTTGCAAATATATTAAATAAAAAAAAACATTTTTTTCAACTGAAAGTAAGAAGCAACATTAAAACTTAAAACGAACATAAATTATTACGTATATGAGTGGGTTGGCACCCTAGTCATTACCTCACTCTTTACGCTAAAGTTCAAATTTTGTTCCAATTCTTTAAGAATGACCCATAAATCACAAAGGCAGTTTAATTAGAATACATAGCTCTTTTGAAAGTACTAAAAAAAACTTTAGCGTAAAGAACAAGGCATTGAATAGGGGGCGAACCCCCTTTAAATGCAATAATTTCTATTCGTTTTAATGTTGCTCCTTACTTTCAGTTGAAAAAAACTTGTTTTTAATTTAATTTCTGATCGTTTTTCAAATAATACTGGAATATTCGGCGCCCCCTTCATAGAAATGTCCCTTCCCCCATGAAACTGTCTCCATGAAATGATCCTCCGACGTATACCCCTCCCATCTCAAAATTTTGATCGGATGACTTTGGAGAAAAAATGAGCTTGGGAGGGGGCCTAGTTGCCCTCCAACTTTTACCTCTAGAGTAGGTTTCTTGGATACGTCGAATCTGACGGTGTAATTTTCATTAACATTCTGTGACTTTTCTGTGACTTTAGACTTTTAGAATAAGGCCCCCCTTTTTTTAGAATAAGGCAAATTTTCTCAGGCTCGTAAATTTTGATGGGTAAAACTGAACTAGGCGAAACTTATATATTTAAAATGAGCATAAAAATTTAATTCTTTTGATGTATCTATTGGTATCAAAATTCTGTTTTATAGAGTTTCGGTTACTATTGAGCCGGGTCGCTCCTTACTTACAGTTCGTTACTACGAACTGTTTGATAAACAAAACCAAGAGTTGGACTATTTATTAATTCTTAAATTCAAAATATTTTATCAAAAAACTAAACAGCTTGCCTCAAAAACTATCAATTTTCATTTCGAACTTTTATTTAAGCATTAATTTTATCTATGTTTAAATGAAATGGAATCAAAAGAGAGAGTTATTAGATAATAAACACCTTTTTAAAGTATTTATTCCTGTAATCTTGATTATTATCGTTATTTTCTTTTTAGTTGTTGCTGATACTTTTGACAAATAAAAAATACTGTTTAGGATACATATCGTTTTATTAAATTACAAGTGACCCTGGAGCGTGCTAGGGGGTTCCAGAAGGGGTGACCCCACTCTTATGGGAAATAAATCTTTTTTGAAAACCTTGATTAGTGTTGTGACGCTAATGTTGGTTTTGCTGTTAATAGGCTATTTTTTTAAAATAAAAAAACACACTGCTCAAAATACAAAATGCTTTCAGTAAAGTGCAAATCATGCTATGGCGTATAGAGGGTTTAAAAGAGTCCCAGCCCGACCCTTATTTGCGGTAATTTCTCTTCGTTTTAGGTTGGACTTTTTATTATTATTTTAATTTCTGTTCGATTTAGGATTCAGCTTTTCATCCATAGCAGCATCTTTTATCTTTACGTTTGATAGGATTATTAATGTTAATTTGGATTCGTTTAGGTTTTCATTTATTTATTCTTAGCGGCTTCTGTTCGTTTGGAGCTTTAACTATTATTAAATTGAAAAAAGCAAGTTTTTTTAACTGAAAGTAAGGAAGACACTAAAACTTAAAGCGAACAGAAATTATTCCGTATATGAAAAGGGGCTGTCCCCTCCTCAGCGCTTCGCTCTTTACGCTAATTTTTTTTCATTGTTTTAAAAAATAGAGTTGTGAGAAAGAGTCAAACTTTAGCGTAAAGAGCGAGGCGTTGAGGAAGGGACAGCCACTTTCATATACGGAATAATTTCTGTTCGTTTTAAGTTTTAATGTCGCTCCTTAATTTCCGTTAAAAAAACTTCTTTTTTATTTAATTTCTGAACGTTTTGGAATTAATGCAGGTTTTGATTTTGGTCACCGTACATGAATAATTAAAACGAAATTTGCATATTAATTTTCCATTTTTTTTTGGCTAAATTGCTTTCTCGAAAGTTGTTTAATTTTATTTACGAACGTTTTCATTCGTAACTTACGAATTAACTTATGTAACAAACTTCTATATTCATATATTTTTAATACGTATATTAAGGGGTTCACACCCCCTAGTCAATACCTCGCTCTTTACGCTGAAGTTCGAATTTTTTTTTCCAGTTCTTTAAGAACGACCATTTAAATCACAAAGGCAAGTACAGGGAGGGGTACTATTCCAGGAAGAAGTGACGTCACAACACACGCCCTATTTCTAGGCCAATCAGAGAGCTAGAATACTAGACGGAGTGATATCACTTAGCCCTTATTTCCAGGAATATTAGCACTGGATTTGCGTAATAGGCTATGATGAAAATCTGAGGAGGAATTTTAATGTATCTTGAGGGGAATTCAGACACTAAAAGGCTTCTTTTGTCTGAAAGATAAATTCTTGAATTATTATTTTGAAGCTTTAATAGTGTAACTAAGACATATAAAATAATTTTTAGAAATTCAAACGAGATACAATGAGATTAATAGAGATTGAATATATTAAACACGGGAATTGTTTCCTGAGAATTTTAATGTGTCAGTGCACAGTTGCCAAAACAAAGGAACCGTCAGAGATTAATTGACATTTTAGGGGATTATTTGGGCGAAACAGATTGTGTCATTTTATGGAATTAATTGGGCGAAACAGATTGAGACATTTTAGGGGATTATTTGTGCAAAAGCAGATTGAGAGAGATTATTTGGGCGAAACAGATTGAGACATTTTAGGGGACTATTTGGTGAAAAAGATGGAGACATTTTAGGGGACTATTTAGGCAAAACAGATTGAGACATTTTAGGGATTATTTGTACAGGAAAAAGTTAGAATTTCTAGGTTGTGGTCGCTATAATAAACAAGTTCCAATTTTCAATATAGAGGCTCCATTAAGAGTTATAAATGTGTAAGAAAAAAGCTATCATATTTTGGAAAAAAATATATTAGCACATTTAACCCTTTATTATTTTGCTTTCAGTTAGACATGAAAAGGTAGGGTGTTCTTAGGAATTATCTGTGTGTAGACAACATGTGGTAAAAGACAAACTTTATTTTTAAATTATTCTTTTTTGTATTTTGGAAAAATATTAGCATATTTAACCCTTTATTATTTTCTTTCAGTTAGACATGGAAAGGTAGTGAGTTCTTAGGAATTATCTGGGTAAGATTACAAGTGGTAAAAGACAAAATTTATTTTTAAATTATCCTTTTTGTATTTTGGAAAAAAAATATTAGCATATTTAATCCTTTATTATTTTCTTTCAGTTAGACATGGAAAGGTAGGGTGTTCTTAGGAATTATGTGTGTATAGACTACAAGTGGTAAAAGACAAACTTTATTTTTAAATTTTTCTTTTTGTATTTTGGAAAAAAACATTAGCATATTCAACCTTTTATTATTTCCTTTCAGTTAGACTTGGAAAGGTAGGGTGTTCCTAGGAATTATTTGTGTATAGACTACAAGTGGTAAAAGACAAACTATATATTTTCTTACCCATCAAAATTTTCTGAATTTTTGAATTTTGAATTTTCTTACCCATGAAAAGTCACGAACCTGTGAAAATTACCTTATTTTCGAAAAAAAAGGGTGAAAGCCCATAAAAGTCATAGAATTTGGTTGGAAACCACAAAAAAAAAAAAAAACGCTGTGAAAAATTTGCCATATTTTTGAAAAAGGGTGAAAGCCTCCTTAAAGTGATAGAATTTTATTGGAAATTTTCCGAGATAATTTTCCTATGTATATATGTTCTTATAATACATACTAAAGCTATGGATGAAGTTTAATTTAAAGGATACTGACAAAAACTTAAAAAAAAACAAAGTAAAACAAAAGATCAAAGTAAAATCAATCAACAAGCAGCAGCAATATTCAAAATAGAAAACACATAAATTTTGAACAAGACAACATACAATTTTGGACAGATAATCAGGTTGAACAAATGACGAATAGTTGCTTCCTGCCACGTTTCTCCTTCCTTTTAGGGTTCACTTTCGGATATCTTTGCATTTTTTCAACGGTCTTCATCAATGTCATTGTATTTTCTTTTTTGATGATGGAGTAGTAAACTTGTCTTTTCCTTCGGATTTTTTCGACGGTGCACCTATGTCATCATTTATGGTTATAACTTCAACTTCATCATCAATGGTGATAACTTCAGTGATAAAATTCAATTTCTTTTTTCCCTGGATTGTGCTTTCTATTTTTATTAACGGCGTTGACCGGGTTATATATTTTTTCTTAGTCTTCATTAAGGTGTCCTGAAAGAAGAGTTCAACATGATTTTTATGTTCAAACAGTTCGATGTATTTAGAACTTAAAGAAGACTTACAAAATAAAAATAGGATGGAAATATGTAGTTTCCTTGTACAGTCTATAGCACAGGTTTAACGACGCGCCTTTGTCTTGTGAAACCACACAAAATTTGAAAAGAAATGTTAAATGTTCCTTCATTACCTATGCAAAAGGACTAAAAATGAAGAATTTATACACAGTTTCAACTGGTTATGGCTAAATTTGTTAAAGGCGAGCCATTTTCTTGTAAAAACACACAACATTTGGAAAAAATGTTCAATGTTCCTTCATTACCTACGCAATAGGACTAAAAATGAAGAATTTATACACAGTTTCAACCAGATATGACTAAATTTGTTAAACACGAGCCCTTTCTTGCGAAATATGTAATAGGAATAAAAATGAAGAATTTATACACAGTTTCAACTGGATATGGCTAACTAGGCGTAGAAATCAAGCTAAGGGGGCACTAGAAAGATATAAAATTCAACTAAGCATTCCATCCCCACTATATTAGACAATAGCTTTCACACTCGAGCTATAAACACGTCCGCCATTACCCCCCTTTATTTACAAGTATATTAAGCTTTTAAAAAATATGCTATTATTCATCTAAAGAGTGGATAAATAGGTTCCTAGGACAGGTCTCATCTCCCCCATTTCCAAGAAACCAAAGAGTAGAATTTGCGAGGAATAAACTAGACATAGAAATAAAAATTTTATTGCACGGCTTGTGAGATATAAATCCGGCGAACACTAGCCTAGGATTACATTTTAACCTATTCGTATTAAAAATGGTTCATCCCTTCACTGTAAGATTTATTGAGTCAATTTTGCTGATAATCTTAGTTGGAAATAGCAACCTGGATGTATTTGAAGACTGAAAGAGGGAAAGCTTCGGAAGTCCTGATTCGTTTAATTTTTTAGCAGCACAACTAAAATGAAGAATTTATTCACAGTTTCAACTGGCTATGGCTAAATTTGTTAAAGACGAGCCATTTTCTTGCGAAAACACACAACATTTAGAAAAAATGTTAAATGTTTCTTTATTACCTATGCAATAGGAATAAAAATGAAGAATTTATACACATTTTCAACTGAATATGGCTAACAATAGCGTAGAAATAAAGCTAAGGGAGCACACAAGAAAGGTATAAAATTCAACTATGCATTCCATTCACCACTATAATAGACAATAGCTTTCACACTCGAGCTATAAACACGACCTCCATTACCCTCTTTATATGCATGTATACCAAGCTTTAAAAAAAAATGCTATTATTCATCCAAAGAGTAGATAAATAGGTTCCTAGGACAGGTCTCATCATTGAAATTGGTTTAATAATAATAATAATAATAATAATAATAATAATAATAATAATAATAATGTTAATAATAATAATAATAATAATAATAATAACATAGTGACCTTCCGAGAACCAGGTTTCAGTAGATTAGTTTAATTTTAGTTACTTAACACACTCACATTTCTCTTAGAAGTAATAGGTATTTTCTTAACAGTAACGATTTTTTCTAAAAGCATCAACCTTGCCGTCAATGATAACGAATTTCTCTTAAAAGTAACAATTTTTCGTCAATGACAACTAGTTATCAGTTAGAAGTAACAAGTTTTCTGTCAAAGATATCAAATTTTTCTTGGAAGTAACAATTTTTTGTTATGATAACATGTTTTCTGACATAATTAGTATGATTTCTTTAACATTAAAAAATTTTCTCTTCGAAGTATCAACATTTTTCATTAATTCTAACAAACGTTTACTTAACACATTCAAATTTCTCTTAGAAGTAACATGTATTTTCTTAACAGTGACAAATTTCTTCTAATAGCACCTGGTTTTCCGTCAAAGATGACAAATTTCTCATAGAAGTAACAATTTTTCGTCACTGATAACAAGTTAGAAGTAACAAGTTAGAAGTAACAAGTTTTTTGTCAATGATACCAAATTCTTCTTAGAAGTAAAAATTTTTTTCGTTATGATAACAAGTTTTCTGTCAGAAGTAGCAACTTTCCCTTATCACTGACAAATTTTTCTTCATCGAAGTAACAACTTGTTCCTTAATACTGATAAACTTTTACTTCACATATTTAAATTTTTCTTTGCAGTAACAAAATTCTTCTAATAGCGCCAAGTTTTCCATCAAAGATAAAAAATTTTCTCTTAAAAGTGACAATTTTTGTCAATGATAAAAACCTTTCTTTTAGAAATAGAAGGTTTTCTGCAAAGATACCAAATTTTTCATTGAAGTAACAATTTTTTGTCGTTTATGTTAACAAGTTTTCTGTCAGAAGTGGCAAGTTTTCCTTAACACTTACAAATTTTCTCATCGGAGTAACAACTTTTTCCTTAATACTAACAAACTTTTACTTGACACACTCAAATTTCTCTTAGAAGTAATAGGTTCAAATAGCGACGAAGACCCACTGCCTTTCCATCATAAACAAATAAGGTTGATGTTATTAGAAACAATTTGTTACTGTTAAGAAAAAACCTATTACTTAAACAAATAAGTAGAACAACAGGAAAATTTTTATACAAGACAGTGGAACGCAACTTTAAATGAATATTTCGACCCTATATCCAAGGGCCGTCCTCAGCAAAACAGACGAAGAGAATAAAAACACTATAAAACAAACTTACATTAAAATTCGATCATTAAAACTGTTTAAAAAAAATTTTAAAACAGCCCTAATATCATTACTTCAAGGAAGTTCAACCAGGACTAATATCATTACTTCAAGGAAGTTCAAGGTTGAACTTCCTTGAAGTAATGATATTAGGGCTGTTTTAAAAAAATTTTTAAACAGTTTTTAATGATTGAATTTTAATGTAAGTTTCTTTTATAGTGTTTTTATTCTCTTCGTCTGTTTTGCTGAGGACGGCCCTTTGATATAGGGTCGAAATATTCATTTAAAGTTGCGTTCAACTGTCTTGTATAAAAATTCCCTGTTGTTCTACTTATTTGTTTAAGTAATAGGTTTTTTCTTAACAGTAAACAAATTGTTTCTAATAACATCAACGTTTAGTTTTCGTCAATGATAAAAAGTTATCTTTTAGAAGTAACAAGTTTTCTGTCAATGATACCAAATTTTTCGTAGAATTAACAATTTTTTCTTTATGATAACAAGTTTTCTGACAGAAGTAGCAAGATTACCTTAATGCTAACCAATTTCCTCTTCTAAGTATCAACATTTTCCCTTAATGCTAACAAACTTTTACTTAACAAACTCAAATTTCTCTTAGAAGTAATAAGTATTTTCTTAACAGTAACAAGTTTTCTGTCAATGATACCAAATTTTTCTTAGAAGTAACATTTTCTCGTTATAATAACAAGTTTTTGACAGAAGTAACAAGATTTCCTTAACACTATCAAATGTTCTCTTCGAAGTATCAAAATTTTCCCTTAATCCTAACAAACTTTTACTTAACACACTCAAATTTCTCTTAGAAGTAATATGTATTTTCTTAACAGTAACATATTTTTTCTAAAAGCACCAACCTTTCCGTCAATGATAATAAATTTCTCTTAAAAGTAACAATTTTTCGTCAATGTTAACTAGTTATCAGTAGAAGTAACAAATTTCTGTCAGTGATAGCAAATTTTTTATGAGAAGTAACAATTTTTTCGTTATGATAACAAGTTTTCTGCCAGAAGTAGCAAGATTTTCTTAACACTAACAAATTTCTCTTCGAAGTATCAACATTTTCCATTATACTAGCAAACTTTTACTTAACACCCTCAAATTTCTCTTAGAAGTAAAAAGTATTTTCTTAACTGTAACAAATTTATTCTAATAGCACCAACTTTTCGATCAAAGATAACAAATTTCTCATAGAAGTTACAATTTTTCGTCACTGATAACAAATTATCTGTTAGAAGTAACAAGTTTTCTGTCAATGATACCAAATTTTTCTTAGAAGTAAATTTTTTTCGTTATGATAACAAGTTTTCTGTCAGAGGTAGCAAGTTTTCCTTATTAGTAACAAATTTTCTCCATCAAAGTAACAATTTATTCCTTAATACTAATAAATTTTTACTTAACATACTTAAATTTCTCTTAGAAGTAACAGTTTTTTTTTCTTAGCAGTAACAAATTTCTTCTAATAGCCCCAAGTTTTCCATCAAAGATAACAAATTTCTCTTAAAAATGTCAATTTTTGTCAATGATAACAACTTTTCTGATAGAAGTAGAAGGTTTTCTGTCACCCTACCTTTCCATGTCCAACTGAAAGGAAATAATAAAGGGTTAAATATGCTAATAATTTTTTTCCAAAATACAAAAAAGAATAATTAAAAAATGAAATTTGTCTTTTACCAATTGTAGTCTATACACAGATAATTCCTAAGAACACCCTACCTTTCCATGTCTAACTGAAAGGAAATAATAAAGGGTTAAATATGATAATATTTTTTCCAAAATACAAACAGAATAATTGAAAAATAATTTTTGTCTTTTACCAGTTGTAGTCTATACACAGATAATTCCTAAGAACACCCTACCTTTCCATGTCTATCTGAAAGGAAATAATAAAGGGTTAAATATGCTAATATTTTTTCCTAAATACAAAAAAGAATAATTTAAAAATACAGTTTGTCTTTTACCACTTGTAGTCTATACACAGATAAATTCTTAAGAACAACCTACCTTTCCATGTCTAACTGAAAGAAAATAATAAAGGGGTAAATATGCTAATACTTTTTCCAAAATACAAAAAAGAGTAATCTAAAAATAAAGTTTGTTTTTTACAACTTATAGTCTATACACAGATAATTCCTAAGAAACCCCTACCTTTCCATGTCTAGCTGAAAGGATATAATAAAGAGTTAAATATGCTAATATTTCTTTCCAAAATATGATAACTTTTTTTCTTACACATATATAACTCTTAGTGGAGCCTCTGTATTGAAAATGGGAACTCGTGTATTATAGTTACCACAACCTAGAAATTCTAACTTTTTTCTGTCCAAATAATCCCTAAAATTTCTCAATCTGTTTCGCCTAAATAGTCCCCTAAAATGTCCCAATCTGTTTCACCCAAATAGTCCCCTAAAATGTCTCAATCTGTTTCGCCCAAATAATCTCTCTTAATCTGCTTTGCACAAATAATCCCCTAAAATATCTCAATCTATTTCTCCCGAATAATTCCTTAAAATGACTCAATCTGTTTCGCCCAAATAATCCTCTAAAATGTCATTTAATCTCTGACGGTTCCTTTCTTCTTACAACTGTGCACTGACACCTTTAAAATTCTCAGGAAACAATTCCGCGTTAAATATATTCAATCTCTATTAATCTCATTGTATCTCGTTTGAATTTCTGAAAATTATTTAAGATATCCTAGTTACACTATTAGGGCTTCGAAATAATAATTCCAGGATTTATCTTTCAGACTAAAGAAGCCTTTTAGTTTCTTAATTCCCCTCATGATACATTAGAATTCCCCCTTAGATTTTCCTCATAGCCTATTACGCAAATCCAGTGTTAAAATTCCTGGAAATAAGGTCTAAGTGATGTTACTTCGTCTGGTATTTTAGCTCTCTGATTGGCCTAGAAATAGGGCGTGTGTTATGACGTCACTTCGTCCTGGAATAGTACCCCTCCCTCAACTAAGGCCGTTAATTAGAATAAATAGCTCTGATGAAAGTACTAAAAAAAACTTTAGCGTAAAGAGCCAGGTATTGACTAGGGGGTAAACCCAATCATATACGTTATAGTTTCTGTTCGTGTTAAGTTTTGATGTTGAAAAGTTTTCAGTTGAATTTAATTTGTGATTGTTTTTTTAAATAATATTGGAAAATCCGGCGCCCCTTTCATAGCAATACCCCTTCCCCATGAAAACCTCCTCCATAGAAAGAGCCTCCCATATAACCCCCGATCAACCCCCCCCCCCCCACCACCAGAAAAAATCCTCCTTGAAAACGTCTGTATACTTCCTATAATAACCAATACTGTATGTAAACATTGGGCAAAGTTCATAACTCGCAGCCCTTCCCCCGGGGACTGTGGGGGATTAAGTCATCCTCAAAGACATAGTTAATATATTTTTCGATCATGCTGAACAAAATGGCTATCTCGAAATTTTGACTGGGTGACTTTGGGAAAAAAGAGCGTGGGAGGGGGCCTAGTTGCCCTCAATTTTTTTGTCACTTAAAAAGGACATTAGAGCTTTTTTAATTTTCGTTAGAATGAGCCCCCCCCCCCCCCCGCGATATTCTAGCATAACTAGATCGATACGATTACCCCTGAAAAAAAAAACACGCATCCGTGATCTTTCTTCTGGCAAAAAATACAAAATTCCACATTTTTGCAGATAAGAGCTTGAAACTTCTACTCTAGGGTTCTCTGATACGCTTGATCTGATGGTGTGGTTGTCAGTAAGGTTCTTTGACTTTTAGGGGATGTTTTCCCATTTTTTCGAATATAAGGCAAATTTTCTCAGGCGTGTAAATTTCAATGGGTAAGACTAAACTTATATATTTGAAATCAGCATAAAGATCCGATTCTTTTGATGTATCTATTGGTATCCAAATTCCTTATTTTTTAGAGTTTCGGTTACTATTGAGCCGGGTCGCTCCTTGCTTACATTTCATTACCACGAACTGTTTTTATATGTGACTTTATTTCTGTATTTGTTCTTCGTTTAGGTTTTAATTAAAAGAAAATTTCTCTTTAATTATATGGAAGTTATGGTTATCACAAGCTTCAAAAGAGTGAATTTTGGCTTTTTAAGCAATAAAAAAGAGAATGTAAAAAAAAAAAAAAAATTAAATTTACGATTCCATTAAAAACATAAAATTGAACACAAAATAGTTGTATATGAAGCAAAAAGAGTGCAATAAGGACGAAAAGGAAGAGTATGTCCAGCTAAAAAGGGCTTGGTTAGTTGTTTTTTTTTTTTTTTTTTTTTGCTGTTTTTTTTTTCGCTTTTGATTGTGCAGTTTCCAATACCTTATTGTACTGGACATTGGAGCAATACGATTGAAACGACAGGAAATCCCTCCTCGAATTAAGTGGGGAAAAAAACAATATATAAGTAAGGAGTGACCCCTTATGAATAAGTTACATTTACCAGAGGATGGGAGGGTGTTTGAATTGTATTTCTTGTAAAACATAGGCACAAACGAGCTCTTTACTCTCAAGGGCTTCATATTTAGATCCATTGGCAGTGAATTAATAAGGAACTGTACCTTTAAGAAAATGATTTCTAAATAAGTTGTTAAAAAATGGCAATTTTAATACTCAACTCTGTATTCTTTGCAAGTAGGCTACTGACCATGGGAAATCAATCATTAATATTGTTTATTTTTCAAATTTTTTACCTTATTTCTTTAGGAGCTTTCTTTCTTGTGTCCAAAACTGATGCCTAAAAAGCTTGGAATCAGGTCAAACCAGTCGTCGACTCGTTCGTATATCTCGCGCACTTTATCGACAGAGCAAGATAGAAAGTCAGTAGCTTCAAGGACCAATTCAACGGAAAAATACGGGCCAAGATCACCAGCAACTTTGCTTGCAAAGAAAGAAAGTGGGACATTTTTTTCACAGAAAGAAGTTTTTAGTAGGCAACCTTTGACAAAAATTGTTGGCCATAATTCAGAGCTGCTGGACAAAATGTAAGTGACTTTGAGCTAAAAATTCGAATTTCTATATTGCCTGATTCTTAGATTTAGCCAAAGAAACTTGGGGAATAGACCCTCCTTCATTGCGATGAAAACTATTTTTACATTTTTTTTTTAATTGTTTTCAAAATTTATAATTTTGCTACCATGGGTCATCGATAAATTGCTTCCAAGTTCGGTCTAGTTGTATATTTTAATCTATTTAAACATTTTCCTTGGCACTTTCCAAGTGTAAAAACTGAAATTAAGAATTTTGATATTTCTGTCTAGCCTATATGATGCTCAAGATACGAACATTGTGAAAAGAGAAACTGACCATTTAGAGTATAAATTCACCAGAGTATTGAAAGAGTGTTGTTATAACATACAAGTAGGAAATAGATAGTAGCCCACTTTGTCGGCTCTTTGGCTAGCAAAAAGGCGGTCTTTTGTGGACTATTCAAAAGTGGATGAATGGTGGAGGGATTCTCCAGGTTCCAGGATTGTTCTTGGAAGATAAAGCTTGATTAGTTTAAGTGCAAAAGGAAACCCAATCGAAGAAACTAAGAAATTTCAGTTTTTTTTTTTTCTCCGAAGGAGATAGTTGTGGATTTGTTTTATTTATTTTTGTTTTTTTCCTAGAGGTACGGTACAAAATACTGGAAGGAAATAATAATTGTTTGTAATAACTCCAAATTTGCCTATAAGTAAGAGAACACATGACACAACGGTCTTGAGTTACATTTCTGAGGAGTAAAAGCTAAAGTAACACTGGCCGCTTTTGATCTGTTGATTCATTGGTAATAGATATTTTACCAGGTATTTGGATTGCAAATTTTATTCTAAAAACGAAGGATTTGCTTAGCACCTGCTGAGTGGCCACTTAATGTTTCCCTTCTTCATCATTAAGAATTTCACCAATCAGGATTTTCACTAATTGAATAATTATTTTGAGCTGACCTTCTTATAACGCTCAGGTAGGTCCGGTTCTTCCCTCCTGTAATAGAATCCTGGGAGTAATTTCTTATTCAATTTTTTTTTTTAGTTCAGGTTGGCCATCCGCCATTTATAAATTATCTTTTTTTTGTCTTGGAGCCTTGGTAGTGTTAAGTGAAAGAAGAGGGTCGTGCATAAATATGTCCCCGTGGCTCAAACTTGGCTGCTAATAACCTTCTTAGTAGGGCAAGTAATAGAACCACCAATGATCACTAAACTTCACTATAGGCCTACATGAAGTGTTCGACGCCAGATCTTGGGCTTCCTTCTGCAAGTACACTCATCTTCATCATTTTTAAAAGTGTTTTTAGTTTGTTTTTTTTTTTTACCACGGTTCGTTAGTAAAACAAGACTACTGCGCAGTAAAACAAATCACTCAATTATCAGTCGAAGAAAAACTTCGAGCAGATTGATTCATTCAGAAACACCATTTCTTTTGATTGTACGTCAGTTTAGAATGGTGCTGGAATGTGTTTTTCAACAGATCTCTACCCTTGGCTCCCTCAAATGAAATTTCAACCAGAATGTTATGCCTCACAATTGTATAAGTAAAGGAATTGAGGCAAATCGAGCACGTTATCCTTTCTGTCACAATTTTTTTGGGTATTTATAATGCACAATTAATATAAGTTCAAAATTGAAAACAGTGAAAATTTTTAATCTTTTCGAACCTAAACTTAAGTTCACAATCCATAGTGAATTTGCACCACTCCTAGAAAAACTATAGTTAGTAAATTTAAGTTTCAGTCCGTTTTATCAGAATAAAATAAGTCATATAAGAGCTTTTATAATGACTTAATCTCAAAAAATTCTTCTTGTAAACCGATTTTAAAGAATTATAAAAGCCATGTGGCCTTAATAATTTTAATTTATTTATTATTATTATTATTATTACTATTATAACAATTATCATTGCGGCTTTAGATAATTCAATTTAATAAAAGTCATGCAGTAGTCCTCAAAGGTGCCATTATGTAATTTTCGATTAGCAGTTGGGATAACTATTTCGAAGTGAGTAAAAATCTAATCTGATTCTCTTACTTCTTTCAGGTTGACGGAAATCCCAGGATCAATTTGCACAGTCCTCACCTCTCCACTTCTGCAGCAGAAATCAACTATCTACCGCAAACCAAAAGAAACAAGTAACTTAGCTCCTTCAGCAGGGCAAACTTAGATCATGATGACCTGTTGTTCACCAATAGCCTAGCGATGGAAGTGTAATCAAATATTGTGATAAATGTCTTCATGCCACTTTGGTATCCTTACCAATTTAATAGCTCTTTAGAAATAGACACAATATGGAAATAAATAAAAACATTATTGGTTAAAAAAACATATCAGCTTCGTCATTTATTTCAGCAAAGTGTTCAAAAAACTTGCCAAATGCTCTCTTTAGTTCCAAAAGAACTTTCTGTTTTAATTTTGTGTAGGGAATTTTATTCTTGGGATGAAACATATTATCGTCAGTGCGATATTTACTCATTATCAGCAGAATACAAGTGCCATGATATCTAAAGTGCTACTATCAATGTGCATTGTCATAAAAGACTTGCGTAATGGAAGCAAATGTAAACAGGTAATATTAAACAGGTAAATACATGTAAAACATGTAAAGAGGTAAATATTATTTCGCGGGCCAATATTTCACATAACAAGTTCTAAGGGCTGTCATCACATATTTTAGAATAAAGCACACATGGCTCTGCCATTGACACTGCAGACACGTTTAATTTTAACCGTTCTTGTCTTTTTTCTTGTAAATTTAGGTTATAGCACATTCACAATGGGGCTGTGATAGCACTGAGATTTATCTAGCGCTATACTGAACCAAAATGGATGAACTTTTAGAGGTTTTGCGAGCTCAGGGTGCAAGCATAGGTTTGAAAACTAATGCTAAGAAGTCTAAGTCGCTAAGGCTAGGAATAAGTAAGAATGAAAAGGTGACGCTCGGTAATGAAAAAGATCGATCCAGTAGTCAGCTTCACTTACTTTGGTGGTATTATTAGTAAGCACAATGGTTGCCGTGAAGATGTTAAAAGTAGAATAGCCAAAACGGGCCCAGGTTTTTTTACACAGTTTAAAATAGTTTGCAAAAATACGAAGGTAAGTCTGTGGAGGACAAAGATTAGAATATTGGAAGCTACGGTGATGACAATGGCCAAATATGGTTCTTAAGCATAGGCGCTCCAAAAAAAATCGGAGAAAGATTGGGTAGATGTTTTCCAGAGAAAATGCCTACGGATTGTTTTGGGTACCCGACTGACTGACCACATTTCAAACAGTAGGCTGTACGAAAGGTTTGTTTAATCCTGCTTTTTAGGGTACAAACTGAGAGAAACGTTGAGATGGCTAGGGCACGTTCTGCGGATGAAGGATGACCGATTACCAAAGATTGTCCTTTTTGGCCAACCTTATAGGGCTAACGGAAAGCGGGTCTAAAAAATGATGACAAGACTTGCATCACAATAAAGAAAAAAAAGTCCTAAATAACCGTTAATGAAAAGTACAGACAAGAAGTGTAACTTGGATTCCAGTTAAACCAACCCTTAGACACGTAAAAAAAAAAAAAAAAAAAACTTTGATACGTTGTAATATAGAAGTATATGCAGCATTTTTAATGATTATACCCACACTGTACAGTTACCATGAGCAACTAATTGGTCAAGGGGGGGTGTCTTTTTGGACGGGGGACGTGCTTTGAAGCTTTCTTCAAATAGTATGTACATTATTCATTTATTTGGATAATAAATTGGACAGATGTACAATAAGGATCCTAGGTTGTAAACCTCTCTTTATGGCCAGTGTTTTGACATCCACGGTTGGGCTGGGAGGATGTCGTAAAGAAAAGATTTAACAGAAATAGAAACTTCCTAGAGTTAGAGAGTGAGGCAGCAATAGAAATAGAGTTAGAGAGTGAGGCAGCAGCTCTCTACATACTTTTTCAATTAACAATATTTTTTTCTGCAAATATTAATGCAAGAGCTATGGTAAAGCTTAAATCGAGCAAAAATTATCATATTTATAAAGGCATCTGCTCTCCCCTAAAATCCAACCTTTTTACCACTAAAGATTATCATAATAGTTTATTAAAAGTATAATTCGTATTTTAAAGTAGGTTGCAATTTTAAGGTAAGCCCCTACATCCTTTCATAGGCAGCGCGCAATCGCGCTGCCTAAGTAAATAACGATGTTGGCACAATGTATTATTGATTTATTTCTTTTTTTTAGACCAGGGCGCTTCGTATCGAAGGAGTTGTCGTAGAAACTTCGAAAAGCGCTCATTCTATTGGAAAGTGGAGTGGCTTGTGCCCTTTTTAATAGTCGAAAGTGATTGGAAGGCAACTATCACCCCTTCCACGCCCACCATTTCCCCAAACACATCCAATAAAAAATTTTGAGATAACCATTTTGTTCAACGTAGTTGAAAGGTCCAGAAATTATGTCTTTGAGGGTGACAACCCCCTCACAGCCCTCAGGGCAAGGGTTGTAATTTATACCCTGGGGCATATAAGGTTTTTATAGAAAGCATTGTCGTAGAAACTTCAAAAAGGGCTCATTTGATTGGAAATTGAAAGGGCTAGTGCCCTTTTTAATAGTCGGGAGTGATTGGAGGGCAACTACCCCCCCCCCCTCTCACGCCCACCATTTCCCCAAATATATCCAATAAAAATTTTGAGATAGCAATTTTCTTCAACGTAGTTGAAAGTTCTGGAAATTAGGTCTTTGAGGATGACAACCCCCCCCAGCCCTCAGAGCAAGGGTTGTATGTTATGAACTAGGGGCATATAAGGTTTTTATTGAAAGTATTGTCGTAGAAACTTCAAAAGGGTTCTTTCGATCGGAAATTGAAAGGGCTAGTGCCTTTTTTAATAGTTGAAAGTGATTGGAGAGCAACTAACTCCCCTCTTGCATCCACCATTTCCCCAAACACGTCCAATCAAAATTTTGAGATAGCCATTCTGTTTAATGTAGTTGAAAGTTCTGGAAATTAGGTCTTTGAGGATGATAACCCCCTCAAAGCCCTGAGGGTAAGGATTGTAATTTGTACCCTGGTGGCATATAAGGTTTTTATAGAAAGCATTGTCGTAGAAACTTCAAAAAGGGCTCATTCGATTGGAAATTGAAAGGGCTAGTGCCCTTTTAATAGTCGGAAGTGATTGGAGGGCAACTAACCCCCCCCCTATCACTCCCACCATTTCCCAAACGTATCCAATAAAAATTTTGAGATAGCAATTTTCTTCAACGTAGTTGAAAGTTCTGGAAATTAGGTCTCTTTGAGGATGACAACCCCCCCCCAGCCCTTAGGGCAAGGGTTGTATGTTATAAACTAGGGATATATAAGATTTTTATTGAAAGTGTTGTCGTAGAAACTTCAAAAGGGCTCTTTCGATTGGAAATTGAAAGGGCTAGTGCCTTTTTAATAGTTGAAAGTGATTGGAGAGCAACTAACGCCCCTCTTGCATCCACCATTTCCCCAAAAACATCGGAATCAAAATTTTGAGATAGCCATTTTGTTTAACGTAGTTGAAAGTTCTGGAAATTAGGTCCTTGAGGATGACAACCCCCTCACAGCCCTCAGGGTAAGGGTTGTAATTTGTACCCTGGTGGCATATAAGGTGTTTATAGAAAGCGTTGTCGTAGAAACTAAAAAAGGGCTCATTCTATTGGAAATTGAAAGGGCTAGTGCCCTTTTTAATAGCCGAAAATCCCCTCCCATTCGCCCACCCTCTCATTTGCCCATTATGTTTAAAAACTGAATGTTGCCTTAAGATTAAATCAAAATGCACTGTTTTAATGCTAATTCCCAATAAGGCATCTCAGCAGTATCCCAAGAACAACTGAGGGTATTATGTTCAAACTTTCGGGGCTACTTCTTCTTTTAAAATTTAGCAAAATCCAAATAGCGTAAGTGTATCCAAGCTATCAAAGAAAGTAAACAGATTTGTTAGCGAATGGTATCAAGTTTTCTATTTCAGGTCAACTAGAGGAGGTATTAAACTAATTAAACTCTACCATTTGTGTCCAGATTTTTAAAAGGGTGTATGATGTTAAAAATTGCTGAAAATTTTTCTCCAGCATACAAATAGCAGGCAAACTATAAAGTCTTAAAAAAAACGAAAAGATTTAAAGTATTACTTTTCTTTTTTCCTGAAAAGACTATGTCAGTATAAAACGAACAGAAATTATTTAAAAAACATTTCCACAAAATTTTTTCAAAGAAAAGTAAAGAACTCCATTAAACCAAAAATGAGCGAAAATAAAATCAAGTAATTTACCAAGCGCGTAACTACCACAAATCAGCATCGATAAATAAATGAAACCCAAAAACGAACAGAAATTACAATAAATAACCGAGTCAAACTCAAAGCGAGAAGAAATTAACATGAGTAGGGCTCAAAACCCCTATTGCTTAACCAAGGCGAGAACATAATTTGCAAATTACTGAAAAAAATACAAATGAATGTGGATTGTCAGTTTAATATACATATTCTGATATTTATTAAGGTCAAAATGTTAATATTATTTGATTTATTAAAGTTATAAAAGTGAAAACACACCATATTTTTAGACCTCCGAAAACTATTTCGGAGGTCTTTTTATGCAATGAAAGAGGTGAGATCACAGCAGACTTCTCATCATGAGGTTATCTGCTGCAGAACAACAATTTTGGTGAAAATAAGGCAAAGAATTCCCTTTTTTCTTTTTTCTTTTTTACAACATCACAGTTTTAGAAGACATAATGTTGGGCTGTGATGCATTCACCTCTAAAAATATGTAAGTGTTTATAAGCTTTTCTTATAACCTTTTTCACCAAATCAGGATCAGGAGGGCTCCTGATCGAGCCAACTTCTTCCACTTTACAAGTTTGTATTTAGTAAATGTTGCGAAATGAGTAGTTCAATCAAACATTAAAAATATTTCTCTCTAAGAAGTTTGCCCAATCATTAATATTTTGTTTTGCCTTCAATTAAGGGGGCTCCCAAGTCCTAGCCCACTCCTTCAACGCTGCAAGTGCCCTTAAATTTCACAAAGATAAAGAGAGTTGTTAAATTGATTTGAAATTGCATTGTTTCAGGTTGTAGGTAATCTATATCCTGACTAGAACAAGACGTATTGTTTTTGTTTGCTTTTTTTAAGACAAGTTGTTACCCTTTGTTTACATAGGCTTAGAAACAAAATTCACCATCGTGTGGTAGCTTGTCACTGTAGGACGAAATATCTCATAATTGAGTTTATCATGCCTCTAGCTTTAATCTGGATTCCAATTTTTTTTTTTTTTTTTTTTTTTTAATTAGAACCATTCTGAAAAAAAACTACTTTTTTGTGGAGCCATTTGATGATATTCTTGTCAGGCATTATTGGGAAAAAAAAAAATCACAAAAAAATTAAATTCGAAAGTCAAAAGTGAAACTAAACAAATATCATCATAAGCATAAAAATGGTCTGCCATCCCCTCCTTCCACTGTTTTTTACTTTACACAGAGGAACTTTTGACTAAAATATTCTTTAAAATGCTTGTAAATAAAGAAATTTTTGTTAGCAGTTGGATGTACTCGTCGGATTCTCTTGTACTTTCATAAAGAACAAGTTAAATTTTGGTTGTAAGGAGCGTGGGATTGGTGGTCGGTAGAACTCTTCATATTTGGGATAATTTTGGCTCGATTTGAGCAGTAAGGTCACTCTTTACTTTAAATTTTTCAGTTAGTGTCTGTCACTTTTACTATATTAATAATAAGTAAGAAATCAGAGAATATTGATAACATAAGTAAGAATAAGTAATATACAATAAGACGGCACAGTTGTGTTCTTCAGAGTGAGACCTACCACTCCGTCAAAGTGGGCCTTAGAAAACAGGTATAATTTCAAAGGATTTTTGAAATGTTAAACTCAATGTCTCTCTCATAATTTTGGGTTTTATGACATTATGGCTAGATTTGGGCTGAAATTTTCGCTGCTCAGAACGAAAAGAAAGAAAACGACTATTCACTGAGTAAGAGTCCCTTTTTGCTGCACATAAAGCCCTGTAGAATAAAAATTACTTAACTGAATGAGAGTTTGTCTATATTTACAATATTTACTTTTACACGATCAGCCATAAAAATATAACGGACACTAAGAACTTTTCTGGGGGGGGGGGGGTCTTAAATTCTGAGTAATAACTTTCTAATGTAACTAGAGCGTGGGCTTCTGCTGAAAATCTTGATGTGAAGTAATACTTTCAACCACTCCCCTCTATATAGGTAACTATACAAGTTTAGTTTTTCTATTTTAAAATCAAAATATTCCCCAGCAAGGGGCTTTCAACCTCTGTTTTAGAGTACTCTAAACGTATCGTTCATGATGGTGTAGCTTATAGCTACTCTTTGTAACTACTTGGTATAACGGCTCTTTATGGATCCTTCCTCCTTCCAAAATTTCTGATGTGGAACCTCCTTCCAAAATTTATTTCGTTACTTTATAATAAAATTGATTAGTTTTACGGATGTGGAATCAGGATACATCAGATTTTTTTTACATACGTTATTTTCAAACTTCTGTTTTCGAAAGCTTCCATCACCATTGACAAAGATTACTCCTTACCTACTGTTTTTACCATGGGCAGCAAGGCCGTATCCAGGGAGGCCGTATCCTTACCTACTGTTTTACCATGGGCAGCAAGGCCGTATCCAGTGGGGGGGGGGGGGGGGGGTGGGGTTACCCGGTTTGAACCCCCCCCCCGAAATTTTGACCCGACTCGAAAATAAGTCGAAAATTAGTAAAACCAGGTAAAAAAAATCAGTAAAATTAGTCGAAAACTGAGTCAAAAATTAGTAAAACCCCCCCCCCCCCAAAAAAAAAAAAGTCAAAAATTATTAAACCCCCCCCTGAACAAAAATCCTGGATACGGCCCTGATGGGCAGTTTGAATATTTTCCTTTTTAAGAGGCTTGTGCTCCTTTATTGTTATTAGCATTGTTTAATTCAGTGAATAACGTATTACCAAGATTGATTAATATATCTTAAGAGTTTTATTTTCGACTTTTCCATTTTTCTTCTTCGTGAACTGGTCAATTAATGAAAGATTAAAATCTTCCTTTTTTTCCTCTCCTTTATAGAGAAATTTGCATCAAAATAACCCTTCGTCTTACATTAAGAAATATATCCCCATTAGAGAGGCCACCACTTAGTGATAGTTCTACAAGTAACACTATAAAATTATTCTTTAAGTATATTCCCACGAATTTTGGGAACGTCAGGGGTAAATAGCCTCCAGAGGACCATCCCAGAAGTTTGAAGATGTTATTCTTATGGACTGTTTATGAGACTTGAGAAGACAAGGCTTATGTCTAACATCGTTGGGGGTTTCAAGATAAATACTTGGCAAAACGAATTATACCACCATTAAGACTATAGTGGAAAAAAAAATCCAGAATTTTTTTTTTAAATTAGCTTAAATTTTTTCATTCAGCTATTGCTACTTATTAAAAAATATCGTTGAAAGCTATATAAAGGGGCAGATGTTTTCTTTATGATTGTGCAAAAATAAGTAAGACGTAGAGACATGAAATGCTGACATACCCTGGGGTTCAAAATATAATAGCTAAAGTATTTCGAATAATCGTTTAATCACTAAAATAACTTCTATAATCAATACTGACTTCGAAAAGTTTTTTTTACTTGAAAGAAATGGACGCTACTTGAAACCTCCTGTGCTTGAAAATAAGGGTATTTCAAGTTTAGTCAATTTTACTTTACTTACCCTAGAAAAGTCAACTTTAATCTTAAATAATGACAAACACTTAGTACAATCCCAAGCACTTTGTTTTTCGGGAAGTTCCAGTTTTATAATCTTAAACATATTCACTAAATATTTTCCAACTTTGATATAATCCAATGCCTGTCACTGCTCCAAAGAAAAGGTCTCTAATGTCCATTTTCCTATAAAAAAAAAAAAAAATTAAGGTAATTAGATGTGGAAGAGCAAATCCTAAAAGATAATGGAGCCAGGCCATTGTAACAATTGATGATAAAAAACCAAATGTTTATAAATGACATATTTCTTCCCGTGACTTTAACGTCGAACTTGTAACACAGTAGTGGAAAACTGAAATGGCAATAAACTGCTTTGAAAAGCCTTCATCAATAAGAGTTTTTATCCAATATTAGTTGCTTCGGTCATTGCAGGTAGCTCTGTCTCAAGCTTTTCTCTTTTATAAATAATTCCTCAAATCCTGATTTTTCAGGGCTCAACTCCCCAAATTCAGTGGAAAAATACACAATTGCTGCTGCAGTCATGTATAATTTTATTTTTTCCACGAGTGCGGACTATGTTATACTGTTTGGGCTGTAACTAGGGTCAAACACCTTGACATTTGCCATCAAATTTTCTACATAAAGTGGAAGAAGTTCGTTCTGTCTCCATGCCTAACATATGAGAGAGAAAGAGGATTAAAGACATTTTTTTTTTGCCACTGTGGATTCCATATATATTATATAAATATTTTAGTCTCTGAACGTTTTTTTCGATTTTGTTGGTTCAACTTAGGCCTTTAGTGTACTTCTTTACTTTTTTTATTCGCAACGAAGCTGGATTATATTGAACTTTTCGTCGATGGAATCTTTTAGGTTTCAGACGGTTAATCCTTCCTATTTCCCGAATCAACTAAACCCCTCTTTAATACTGAAAAATCGTAAAGACATGGCTAAGAACTCCATTCACTTGTTTTTTTTTTTTCTTACAAAAATGTCCATGGATATACTGAATTAGCAGGCAATGCTGATTTCTGTTTCTAAGCTTTTATATTTTGGGCTGAATAATCTGATCTTGTGAATTGTCAGCTAAGAATTTTTTCTAGTTAACACTTTTGTTTCACTAGGTTAACAGAAAATAAGGGTGAAATAGCCCTGAATTTCTAAATGGAAATAAGTTTAGCGTCTTTGACTCAGTTCTTGAAGCCACGTCCTCTGAATAAGTTTTCTATTTTGAATAGTGTCATCCAGCTTTATTACTCAGTTTATAACAGAAAATAAGGGTGAAATAGCCCTGAATTTCTAAATGGAAATAAGTTTAGCGTCTTTGACTCAGTTCTTGAAGCCACATCCTATGAATAAGTTTTCTATTTTGAATAGTGACATCCAGCTTTATTACTCAGTCTCTATATACAAATACTGATATCCAAATTTGCTGGTGAAATTCGGCTGTTTTCAATTGGTTTATTCAATTCTTCTTCTGAACACAGTTCTAGCTAGAAATCATGCCAGCTTTGATGATGGGTGGAGGAGGAGCGTTATCGCTTTCAGATATACTCACCGTTTTACATACTTTTTGCATGCCAACAAATTTTTGCTGCAATTACTGCTTCAGTGGTTCTATCACGTCTGGTAATTTGGATGCAAGATTTCTTTTCTAACTAAACACTATGACAGCAAAATTTTCACTCTATTACATTTAAAAAATTTCTATTGGTACGATTTTTGTGTCTTTTAGAGCAAAACTGCACTTCAGTCCCTTCATTACTTGAACATGGCCCCAGGCTATATTCAAAAGTTTACTGATTTTATTGTTTTGTAATACTATTTTACTTATTTAATCTCTAACAAATTTATTGGCTGCTAGAGAAAATTGTCTGAAAATTTGAAACGTTAGATTAAAAAATGCAGCTAAGCAAGATTACCATTTTTAAAGGTATAAACATTGATGGACAATAGATGACAGCTAAAACTTTTCACTTTTGAAATATATCTTCAAGGACAAGCTAGCATGATAGAATATGCTGATTTTTTTTTCTGAACCTGGTGAAATATTTCCTATTCTTGCATAGCCTATAATTTTTCCTCCTATGTGCGCTTTAGACATAAAATAACAAAGAAAACGGCTTTAATTGCCCCAACCTTCCGTATAGCCACAAGGTTCGTGTTCCTTATTCCTCTCGAACTACTACACTTGGTGATATCCATGTCTATTATCCAAGTTTTATTTAATTTTGTTTACAAAAATTAGGGAAACTTAATTTAATTATTTTTTCGATGAAAGCAAAAAGCGAAGCAGAAAATTAAAACGACCAAAGACCATTGCTTCGCAGCTTATACTGCACACATCTATTAAACTAGTGGGAAAAACGACAAATATTGCCCTGTGCTTGGATGATTACCAAAAATTAGCGCTTTACTGAAAACACAATGTATTGTACAATAGAAACATTAGGAACCTGAGGATATTTCTTATGGTATAAAAATACAATATTTTGATTTTTATGCACGGGTTTTGTGTTTTCAGGTTGCATAATTTTTCAAATAAAGAGGAATATCATCAGTTGGTTTATTTTTGCTACTTACTCAGAAGTAGTGGAAAACAATAGTTTTTTGTTCGTTTTAAGCTTCAACTTCCATCAGAAACACTTTCTTTTAACTAATACCAGATCGTAAATGAAACTAATTAAGTGAGAAAAACTAGAAAGCTACGGCTTTGCAGTAATGCCAGTATTACTACGAGAATGAAAAAGTAAGAAGAAAAAAAAAAAGACTTAACGAAGAAAATAATCATTGGCACAAATCAAATATTTCTTGAACAAGGTTCAAGGCTTTTGCAGCATATCTGCCATTTTGATCGGGAGGACCCTATAGGATACACATGTTCTGTCGCATATAACCTACCATAAGGCATTATGATTGTCTGAAAACATAGATATGCATATTTCATCTTATTTTTGAGCAGAGGGATGTCAGATAGTTTTTATTCAGAGGAGCCGATGGCGTCAATTCGCAGAAGAAAGGGAGGGGCAAAGCATATTTTCTAAATTTAGAAAGGGGGGCGAATTTATCGAATGTTTTGTTTTTATTGATTAAATGCGAAAAAAGGCAATATTCAATGAAAGTACTAAAAAAAGATATTTTTCTAGATTTTTCGGGGGGGGGGGGGTAGAAGAAAATATATTGAGCACACTTCCACTACATGGTACCTCCCCCCCCCTCTAATTTATGTGACTGGGGAACAATCAGATTTCTCAAATTTCTTTGAACTGTGAGTCCAAGCAAATTCAGTCCCAGATTTTGCTTACAAGTCCAGTGGACATTTTCTGTCACACGTCAACCCAAAATGAATTCAATCTTTTATCCCATATGTCTATGACTATCTTACCTTAGTTCTGCCCTAGCAATGACATATGTATGGATGATAGATGGACTTATCTATCAAAAAATGAAATGACATCATTTTTATACAATCCTAAAAGGGGCTTATCCCAGATTTCCCTCTCAATCACTCGGACTCTCTGTCTTGGCTTTTCCTACGATTAGCCATGTCTTGATGCCTACTGCAGAATACCTGAATTTCATTTTTGAAGTTCATTTGACCCTAATTCAGCTTACATTTCAATTTTTTTTCTTTCGTAAACCATAGAAATTTTCTTTTTCTTAAGAGTGATATGTTAAAAAATATTTTTTAAAATTAATTTATTACTTTTGAATTAGATTGAAAAAGACAAAAACTGTTGAAAAAATACAAAATGACTTACCATGATGCGGGAGCTGATGGTGGTTCTGCGGCGGAAGTTAGCACCAGGAAAATGCCCTCCTCTGAAGCCAAAATTTCCTCCTCTTCCGTATCCAGAATAGCCTCCTCTTCCCCCTCGGAACGGTTGAGTTGTAGAACCTCGATTATAATAATAGTTGGCAGAATTTGACCCTCGTTGGTAATCGCTTGGAGTCCTGACACCAAAAGTTTGTTGATTAATAGCAATCTCTTTACGCCTGAAAAATAGCTGAGTTCGATTCAAAGCTATACGCATAGATCATTTGAGCTGATTTGGCAATTTGATCGAACTTTTAAAACTTCGATATGATGATAATTCAACTGGTATTAATGACAAGTGCAGCTTATAAGCTTTGCAGCTTATCAAGCTTTGAACTCAATGTTTCAGCAGCTGTTAGGAATATCTGTTTTATTTCTCCTCAGTTCAAATTTGAATTACTGAATACATCCTCAATTTAGAAAACATTAGAACTTTAGACTGAGCGTTACGCTATTTATAAGGATTAAATGAACAATCCATAACAGGTTTTGTTTTCATAGAAAAAAATTTCAAGTCCTTGAGATAATCATCATTCTACCAAATAAGTTCCTCCCTAAATTCTTTGATGAAATAGCAATAGTCCAGTGATTGAGTACCACAAAGAAATTAATAACTAAGTCTTCAGATCTACGCTTAAAAGATCTAAATATGACTACAGAGCCGTTCCTAGGAGGGGAAGGCAACCGGGACATTTGTTCCAGGTACCATGGCTGGGGCGCCACGACTGGGGAATTGCCCAGTTTGATCCACTTTTTTGCTTTGATTCAGCTTTCTTGCTTATATGTAAGGAGGTAGCGCTGTAATTAATTTCTCCCAGGGCATCACGAGCCTTAGGAAACGGCTCTGTATTACTGTGATGGGTTTTTTCCAGAAAGCAAAGTTAATTTCCTATAAGAGGAAGTAAACTTTATCTCTTTTTTTTTTTTGTCAAATTTTGACTGGAGTTTAGGAATTTTCGTTTTATTGAAAAAGTCTTTAGTATAAGTTTACCCAAGCAATGTTGCCGGTGACACTTGAAACACAAGCAATAGATAACTTAGGTTACATAGCGTTTGCCAATTACACTGCCAATCTTTGAACAAATCATTTTTAATCAACAAACAATTTTTAGCTATACAAAGGTAAAAATGTTGCAATCTTATTTATGCAAAGGCTAAAGAATAATTTTTTCATAGGGTCAAAATTCAGACCGTGTGATAGAAATGGAGGTGTGTTAACATTTTTGGCATTAGCTTTATGGTGAAACATGTAAAATTAATTAATTTTAAATGCAGCCATTAAGAGTTTGACACTGCACGAGTCCTAAGCACAAAAAGGACCAAAGTTTGAAGAAAAGCATAAAATTCTAACGCGTCAACTATCTTAAAAGTTGTTTTTATGATTGACACATGATTGACACAAAAGTTATTTTGATTTTATGATTGACACAAAAAATGCCTTTTCCCATAGTGAAAGATTCTTTCCCTCAATTTGTATTGGATTCTCCCAAAACGGTATTTCAAAGCACTTGATTCAAGAATAAAGGCTAAGAAGATAAGTCTTATTTATCCATCCTTTCTCGTCTTGCATCCCCTTCACAACATGTAAAATTAATTAATTTTAAATGCAGCCATCAAGAGTTTGACATTGCACGAGTCCTAAGCACAAAAAGGTCCAAAGTTTGATGAAAAGCATAAAATTCTAACGCGTCAACTATCTTAAAAGTTGTTGGTTAATTTTTCAAAAATGTGTAAACAGGGAATTTTTTCAACAAAATCTGTATGAATTTATTTATACATATTTTTCAATAACATTGGGCCCTTACGTGCATTAGTTCGCCTCTGAAAGCATTTGAATTTTTTTTGTATGTTTCATAAATATTCTTCAGTCTCTTAGTTTTTGTGTATTTCAATCTTTCTCATTCAAACATCTATTTTAAAATTTCTATAGAAGATTATACTTTTCCACGATGTATCGCCAAGCCAATGTTGCAAATAGGAGGTCTTTTTACTCTCCAAGGACTTCCAGATCGCAAAATGTGTTGCTAGAAATCTCGATTTCCATTCAAAAACACTCATCTCCTTATATTTTCCGACATAATTTTGATATATGCAGCCTTTTTTTTTTTTTTTTTTTTTTTTTTTTTTTTTTTTTTTTTTTTTTTTTTTTTTTTTTTTTTTTTTTTTTTTTTTTTTTTTTTGGTCAGGTTAAGGGTTATCCTGAAGCATAAACTTTATTTTAAAATCAGCGAAAACACTCAGTTTTGATTTTACGATTGACACAAAAATGCCTTTTCCATAGTGAAAGATTCTTTCCCCTTAATTTGTGTTGGGTTCTTCCCAACAAACGGTATTTCAAAGCACTTGATTCAAGAATAAAGGCTAAGAAGAGAAGTCGTACTTATCCTTTCTTTCTCGTCTTGCATCCCTTCACAGCTGATTCTGTCGAAAAAGGATTTTTCTTTGCTGTAGAATGTCATTTTATCGATAGTTTTAGCTAACTGATTAATATCTTCGTCTTCAGAATGAATGCCGTTGACTCTCGGTTCCTCTGGTGAATTCTGTCTGTCGTCAATATCATTGACAATATGATCAGGCTATAAAAGCAAGAAGGAAACGAAAACTTTTAGCAGCATTTTCAAAACCCTAGCAAGATGAAAATAAAAGGAATAATACATAAAAGGAATAATCAATTTTAAAAATTTTGTAATTTTTTTCAACAGGTTTTATACCAAATAGGTTATGAATCTTTGAGCATTATTATCACGAACATACTTATTTGGTATTTCATCTCTCTCTCTCTCTCTCTCTCTCTCTCTCTCTCTCTCTCTCTCTCTCTCTCTCTCTCTCTCTCTCTCCTCCGGACTCTCTCTCTCTCTCTCTCTCTCTCTCTCTCTCTCTCTCTCTCTCTCTCTCTCTCTCTCTCTCTCTCTCTCTCTCTCTCTCTCTCTCTCTCTCTCTCTCTCTCTCTCTCTCTCTCTCTCTCTCTCTCTCTCTCTCTCCTTCATCACGAATAAAAACTCTAGTACGATATTGCATATCTTTGAAAACCAGAAATTAAAATAATGACTATTTTGAAATATCATGATATTGGTTATATTGTAGTTATTCTAATTAAAACTTAGTTAAATTGCCATTTTTATGAATGGCGAGTTCCAACCTCCTGCCTGAAACCCTAACCACCTCCCCCAAAAAGTTATTGCTTGCATCCCGTTAATTCGTTAAAAGTTATATTCTCCTATACCCATTCGCTCGGGCCTTGGCCCTCGCTTATGGCCCTCGCAGATGTAACTCTAGACTACGGCATCATACGTTATGATACACAAACTTAATCAATTCTGTAGTGGGATTGTAGTGGCAAATGTTGTATCTTTGTTAGTTATTAAATAAAAAAAAACAAGTTTTTTTAACTGAAAGTAAGGAGCGACATTAAAACTTAAAAAGAACAGAAATTATTCCGTATATGAAAGGGGCTGTCCCTCCTCAACGCCTCGCTCTTTACGCTAAAGTTTTTCATTGAAAAAAAATAGAGTTGTGAGAAAGTCAAACTTTAGCGTAAAGAGCGAGGCGTTGAGGAGGGGACAGCCCCTTTCATATAAGGAATAATTTCTGTTCGTTTTAAGTTTTAATTCTCTCCTTACTTTCAGTAAAAAAACTTGTTTTTTTATTTAATTTTTGAACATTTTTGAATAAATGCAAGTTTTGATCTTGGCTCACCGTACATGAATAATTAAAACAAAATTTTCATATTAATTTACTTTTATTTGGTTAAATGGCTTTCTCGAAACTTTATTTATTTACGAACGTTTTTATTAGTAATAAATATTTGTAACTTACGAATTAACTTACGTAACGAACTTCTATATTCATATATTTTTAATACGTTTATTAGGGGGTTCGCCCCCTAGTCAATACCTTGCTCTTTAAGCGAAAGTTCGAATTTTGTTCCAATTCTTTAAAAATGACCGCTTAATCACAAAGGCCGTTAATTAGAATAAATAGCTCTTATGAAAGTACTAAAAAATCTTTGGCCTAAAGAGCAAGGTATTGACTAGGGGGTGAACCCAATCATATATGTAATATTTTCTAAATATTTGAAAATAATATTTGTAATATTTTGCAGTTGAAAAACCTGTTTTTATATTTAATTTCTGATCTTTTTTTAAATAATGCTGGGGAATCCCCTTCAGAGCAATGTCCCTTCCCCCATGAAAACTTCTTCATGGAAAGATCCTCCAACATAACCCCCGACCCACCACCCCACTACCAGGAAAAATCTCCCTGAAAACGTCTGTATACTTCCCAATAACCAATACTATACGTTAACAGTGGGTAAAGTTCATAACTTTCAGCCCTCCCCCCGGGAACTTCGGGGGATTAAAGTCATCCTAAAAGACATACTTATAATATTTTCGAACATGCTGAACAAAATGACTATCTCAAAATTTTGATCAGGTGACTTTGGGAAAAAATGAGCGTGGGAGGGGGCCTAGTTGCCCTCCATTTTTTTTGGTCACTTAAAAATGGCACTAGAAATTTTGATTTCCATTCCAATGAGCCCTCCCACGATATTCTAGGACCACTGTGTCGATACGATCAGCCCTGGGAAAAAAAAAAAAAAAAAAAAACAAACACACGCACCCGTGATCTTTCTTCTGGCAAAAAAAAAATGCAAAATTCCACATTTTTGTAGATAAGAGCTTGAAACCTTTACAGTGGGGTTCTCTGATACGCGGAATATGATGGTGTGATTTTCATAAAGGTTCTATAACTTTTAGGGGGTCTTCCCCCCTTTTTTCGAAAATCAGCCAAATTTTCTCAGGCGCGTAACTTTTGATGGGTAGGATTAAACTTGATGAAACTTATATATATTTAAATCAGCATTAAAATATGACTCTTTTGATGTATCTATTTGTATCAAAATACCGTTTTCTAGAGTTTCGGTTACCATTGAGCCGGTCGCTCCTTACTTACAGTTCGTTACCACGAACTGTTTGATGCTAGAACCAGATCAATATATCGGTAGATAGTCCAATAAAGGTACGGTTTGAGCGGACAAAATTGCAACCAAAGTTTTTTACACCAAAATGTTCAGAAAAAATCGCTGAACAACATATCCAAAATCGGCTGAAATCGCCCGCCAAGAAAACCTTCTGGGGCGGCTTAAAGAGCGTGTCAGGGGGGCAAATAAATAGGTTTTTCTATTTTTGACATTTAGGAAGCTTTTTTTACCCTAAAATATTCAGAAAAAATCGCTTAACAACATATCCAAAATCTGCTAAAAGAGCCGTCGGAAAAAATCTTTAACGACTGCTTAAAGGGGGTGGAAGGGACAAAAAAGTCGGTTTTTTCTTTTTTGACAATTAGGAAGCTTTTTTTACGCTACAATGTTCAGAAACAATCGCTGAACAACATATCCAAAATCTGCGAAAATCGCCCGCCAGGAAAAACCTTCTGGGGCTGCTTAAAGGCTTTGAAAGGGGTGAAATTTTTTTTCCGATTTTTTTTTATTTCTGTACGTTCGGGGACTCGATTCTGGTAAAAAAATCAACTTGCTTAAACCGGAAATGATGTTACTTTTATTGTAACACACCTGTAACTTATATTAAACTACAAAAAATAAGATTTTAATAACTCAATCGCAAAAGTAAAGGAAATAGCTTTTCTTCCGAATTGTTAGAAATATCATATCAATGGAAGCCTGAAATACTTCAAACACCAACACAGGAAAATCTCAAACAGCAATTTAAAGGAGCAGAGAAGAACCCCACTCTTTGCTGCTTCGCTAATCATTGGAAACCTGGTTATCCGATGAGAATCAACCGTGTGAAGACCAGACTGCAGAAAAGGGGAAACTATAGGCATAGACGCATAGACGCATAGAAACTTGAAAAATCATTCTTATTATCGGCTTCTTTTACAGTTGGAAAACAAAAACATTAACACGTCTGTATATAAATCACAGTTTTGGTAATCATCATGTTTAGATCACATAATATTGAGAATCATCATTTCATTAATGAGCACAACAAAAGAGCACAACCACCGTTATTGCAAAACACTAAAATTCTTCTTCTTCTAGAGATGTTGGTTCAGAGTTATTACAGCTTGTTCTCATGCACTCTTCGCAAGCAAGTGTGCAGGGCATGTCATTCTTACGGTAAGTGCATCTGGCCGTATCGCAACCTGATTTGCATTTGCAGCGGATAATTTGAAGAAGACTTTGGGGAGCTGGTTTCTTCTCCGTCATTACTGGGATGTAACTATCAGCAGAGATTCGCCATCCCCAGTTCTCCGGTTTCATCGCAGCAGCCTCTCTTTTCCATTCCATTGCCTGCAAATACACGCGAATATAATGGAACTTCGCAGCTGAGGGTCAGGGAGGCATCCGATCAGGCAGACAAATGCAGAAGAGCAAGCGAACTTGGCCAAGAAGAGACAATGTCACAAGGACACGAGAGTTTCTTCAGGCTTTCCTTTACAAATTCTCAAAAGAGCTTGTTCACCAGCTACAACGAGGTCGTCTTTCGTAGCCTTCGAGTCCATAAAGACCTTAGTAGCCTCACGGAAAGACGGATCGGACCGGTACAATGACAGTCCGACAGATTTACCAATTCCTTGTAATCTCGAAGTGGTGTCACAGCCTAGGAACGCGTGCAGAAATAGAATTGCTCCACACATGTCCCTTAGTTTTCTTTGATGGAGCAAATATTCCATAGCTTATGTTCGTTCGAAGCTTTCGTCTCGGATCTGAAATACAGGCCTTTGTAGGTGGCAGTGACATGATAGAAGAGAAGGATGAGGAGGTTAGTGTCGTTGCCAATGAGACACGTCAACTGAGTTCTTGCACTATGAATGGCTGTGGTTGCAATCAGGACATCTGCGTCAGCAGAGGCATGTTGTACCGAACGACCTGCTGAGGACAATTTTCTCCTATTACTAGAATTATCCGCTGCTTGTTTGTGCAGTTTTGCAAGAACTCTTCTTTCTTTCTTGTTAACTTCGTTGTACCAGTGAATTCTACCACTGGGTACTGTTTACCCCTGGAACGTTTGAGGTGATCCATACCTTTTGTCGAAGGGCCATTGTCATATCCATCAAAAACTACCGAAGCTTTTCCGAATCTAGTGGTGACATACTTGACGTAACTTTCGCAAGCAGCATTTTCAAAACCTAACTGTACCTAGTCTTTAATGGGCCGTATAGAATAGAATATTCAAGTTTCTATACGTCTATTCTTAGTCTCTCTTTTTCTAAAATCTAGTTTTCACAAGTTTGATTCTCATCAGATAACCAGGCTCCCGACGACTAGCAAAGCAAAAAAGAGTGAGGTACTTCTCTGCTCCTTTAAGTTCTATATTTTTCCTGTATTGTTTTTCACAGGCTGTTCGAAGTATTCCAGGCGTCCATTGATCTGATCTTTCTGTAAAACTTCGGAAGAAAAGCTACTTCTTTTGTTTTTGGCAATGGAGTTATTAAAATCTTATTTTTTGTAGTTTATATAAGTTAGAGAAGTGTTACAATAAAAGTGATATCATTTTCGGTTTCAGCGAGTTGATTTATACCAGAATCGAGTCTCCGAACGTACTGAAATAACAAAAATCGAAAAAAAAGAGGATTTTTCACACATTTACCCCCTTTAGGCAGCACCAGAAGGTTCTCCCGGCGGGCAATTTTAGCGGATTTCGGATATGTTGTTCAGAGATCTTTCCTGAACATTTTAGTGTGAAAAAAGCTTCCTAAATTTCAAAAATGAAAAAAAACCTATTTTTTCACCCCCTTTCAGCAGCCCCAGAAGGTTTTTCCGGCGAGCGATTTTAGCGGATTTTGGATTTTTTTTTTTCCAGCGATTTTTTCTGAACATTTTAGTGTAAAAAAAGCTTCTTAAATGTCAAAAATGAAAAAAACCTATTTTTTTTTTTTCGCCCCCTCCACCCCCTTTAAGCAGTCCAGAAGGTTTTCCCGGCGGGAGATTTTAGCAGATTTTGAATATGTTGTTCAGCGATTTTTTCTGAGCATTTTGGTGTAAAAAAAATCTTTTGTTGCAATTTTATCCGGGTCGACCCACTTTTCTCCGTACTTTTACTGGACTAAGAAGCGTATAACTTACTAATACTTGGAAAGATGACTACAATTGCACAAGCAGAGTGTACTGAAAGCCGGAATTGGGATGAAACCTTTTGATTTTGTTTCGAGCGGCCATATTTCTAAAAACCCCTACATTTTAATCTTAAGAAACAATACCTTTACTTAGCAATGACCTTGGAATTGAACAGTTGTTCGCGAAGCAATAAATATAAAACAGATTCTAAGAAGTCACACGCACTTAAATTAAAATACGAATGAGTACAATGTTTACTATCATAGGCAGCGCAATAGAGCTGCCTAAGTAAAGAACGATGTTGGCACAATGTTATTTTTTTCTTTTCCTCCTTACCCTGGCACTTCGTATTGAAGGAGTTGTCGTAGAAACTTCGAAAAAGGGCTCATTCGATTGGAAATTAAAGTGGCTAGTGCCCTTTTTAATAGTTGAAAGTGATTGGAGGGCAACTAGTCCCCCCCGCCACCCATCATTCCCCCAAACACATCCAATCAAAATTTTTAGATAGCCATTTTGTTCAGCGTAGTTGATTTCCAGATAGAAAATATGTTTTTGAGAAGGACACTCCCCCACAACCCTCGGGGCAAGGGTTTAAGTTATGCCCTGAGGGCATATAAGAATGATTTTGGCACAATGTATTATTTATTATTTTTTTACTTTAGAGCAGGGCACTTCGTATCGAAGAAGTTGTTTTAGAAACTTCGAAAAGGGCTCATTCAAATGGAAATTGGAGTAGCTTGTGCCCTTTTCAATAGTCAAAAGTGATTGGAACGCAACTAACACCCCTTCCACGCCAACCATTTCCCGAAACACGTCCATTCATTTTGAGATAGCCATTTTGTTCAGCGTAGTTGATTTCCAGACAGAAATTATGTATTTGAGGAGGACAATCCCCCCACAGTCTCCAGGGCGAGAATTATAAGTTATGCCCTGGGATATATAAGGTTTTTAATGAAATTTTTGTCCTAGAAACTTGAAAAAGGCTCATTTGATTTGAAATTCAAAGGGATAGTACCCTTTTTAATAGTCGAAAGTACTTCGAGGGCAACTAAACCCTCCTCTCACACCCACCTTTTCCCCAAACACATCCAATCAAAGTTTTTAGATAGCCATTTTGTTCAAAGTAGTTGAAAATTTTGAAAATTAGGTCCTTAAGAATGAGAACCCCTTCCACCAGAGCCCTCAGGGCAAGGGTTGTAAGTTATGCCCTGGGGCATATAAAGTTTTTATTGAAAGGGCTACCGGTAAGAACTTCAAAACGGCTCATTCAATTGGAAAGTGAAAGGGCTAGTGCCATTTTTGATAGTTGAAAGTGATTGGACAGCGACTAACCCCCTCTCATGCCCACCATTTTCTCAAACATATCCAAAATTTTCAGATATCCATTTTGTTCACCGTAGTTGAAAGTTCTGGAAATTAGGTCTTTTAGGATGATAACCCCCTCAGAGCCCTCAGTGCAAGGGTTGTAAGTTATGCCCTGTGGGCATATAAAGTTTTTATTGAAAGCGTTGTCGTAGAAACTTCAAAAGGGCTCATTCAATTGGAAATTGAAAGGGATAGTGCCTTTTTAATAGTTGAAAGTGATTGTATAGCGACTAACGCCCCTCTCACATCCACCATTTTCCCAAACACATCCAATCAAAATTTTTAGATATCCATTTTGTTCAACGTAGTTGAAAGTTCTGGAAATTAGGTCTTTTAGGATGATAACCCCCTCAGAGCCCTCAGAGCAAGGGTTGTAAGTTATGCCCTGGGGGCATATAAGGTTTATATAGAAAGTTGTTGTATAAATCATAAGCAGCGCAATCACGCTGCCTAAGTAAAGAACGATGTTGGCACAATGTATTATTTTTTTTTCCATACCAGGGCACTTCGTATCGAAGGCGTTGTCGTAGAAACTAGCCTCCCCCCCCCGCGCCCATCATTCCCCAAAACACATCCAATCAAAATTTTGAGATAGCCATTTTGTTCAGCGTAGTTAATTTCCACATAGAAAATATTTTTTTGAGGAGGACACTCCCACATAACCCTCAGGGCAAGGGTCTTAAGTTATGCCCTGGGGGCATATAAGAACTATGTTGGCACAATGTATTATTTATTAATTTTTTCCTTTAGAACAAGGCAGTTCGTACCGAAGAAGTTGTCATAGAAACTTCGAAAAGGGCTCATTCAAGTGGAAATTGGAGTGGCTTGTGCCCTTTTTAACAGTCGAAAGTGATTGGAAGGCTACTAACACCCCTTCCACGCCCACCATTTCCCGAAACACATCCAATCAACATTTTGAGATAGCCGTTTTGTTCAGCGTAGTTGATTTCCAGATAGAAATTATGTTTTTGAGGAGGACAGTCCCCCACAGCCCTTAGGGCAAGGGTTGTAAGTTATGCCCTGGGGGCATATAAGGTTTTTATAGAAGGCGTTGTCGTAGAAAGTTCGAAAAAGGCTCATTCGATTGGTAATTCAAAGGGCTAGTGCCCTTTTTAATAGTCGAAAGTGATTAGAGGGCAACTAACCCGCCTCTCACGTCCACCTTTTTCCCAAACACATCTAATCAAACTTTGAGATAGCCATTTTATTCAAGGTAGTTTTAAGTTCTGGAAATTAGGTGTTTGAGGATGACAACCCACCACCCCCCCCCCCCCCACAGCCCTCAGGTCAAGGGTTGCATATTATTCCCAAGAGGCATATAAGGTTTTTATAGAACGCGTTGTCGTAGAAACTTCAAAAAGGGCTCATTCGATTGAAAATTGAAATAGCTAGTGCCCTTTTTAATAGTCGAAAGTGCTTGGAAAGCAACTAACACCCCTTTCACATCCACCATTTCCCCAAACACATCCAATAAAGATTCTGATATAGCCATTTTGTTCCCTGCAGTTCAAAGTTCAGAAAATTATACCTTTGAGCAGGACACTCTCCCACAGTCTTCAGGGCAAGGGTTATAAGTTATGTCCTGGGGAACTATAAGGTTTTTATTGAAATATTTGTCATAAAAACTTGAGAAAGGGCTCAATTGATTGAAAATTCAAAGGGCTAGTGCCCTTTTTAATAGTCGAAAGTGATTTGAGGACAGCTAACCCCCCTCTCACGCCCATCTTTTCCCTAAACACATCCAATCAATATTTCAGATAGCCATTTTATTCAACGTAGTTGAAAGTTTTGGAAATAAGGAATGATGACAACCCCTCCCCCCCCCCAGCCCTCGGGCATTGGTTATAAGTTATGCCCTGGGGGCATATAAGGTTTTTATTAAAAGCTTAGAAACTTCAAAAGGGCTCATTCAATTGGAATGAGCCCTTCGGATTTTAATTAATGCATTTCTTGCAGACTCCCTTTGAGACCTAAGGGGTTGTTCACGTGTTTGATTATATGACTGGGAAACTGTCATATAAAAAGCAGAAAAAAAAAACAGAAAAACTGTGCCCTTGCCAGAGCACATTTTTGAAAAACCAGACCATACTATTTTGTTTAATCAAGCTAGCCTAATTTCGCATGACAAAGGTATTGTCCAGCACTACAGAGAAGCAGTTGAAATTTATAAATACCAACATTTAGGTCTAGCTTTGAACAGAGATTCTGGTGATTTAAGAATAAACGAGTCATATTTCGGTTTTCTCAAAAGAGAAGCCGATACTTTAGTAATCCCTGAAATAAACCTTGAACCACTTTCCCAGTCATATAATCAAACACGTGAACAACCCCTTAGGTATCAAAGGGTGTCCGCAAGAAATGCATTAATTAAAATCCGAAGTCAGATGAAATAGTTCTCCAACTTATTTAATTGCTGGTTCGTTTTGTTTTTTGAGTGAATGAATTGTTTTCTTTTCTCTCTCAGTTGTTCGCTAGTATCCGTAGATGGCAGTTCATAATTTTTTTGGATTTTGTGCAAATCGCGGATATTGGCGAATAACTCGCTTTTATGGTTGTTAGGTATTTGGTTTTAATTCTTTTAATTTTTGGCTTTTATTGAATTTTATTCATCTTTTAAATTTTTGGTTTTTTCTTTGGTTTTTTGGTTCTTTTCACATTGACTTTCCGCGTTTGTTTTTGGATACATTATTTCATTTCGCGCTGAAGAAGAGAGGCGTTTGTCCTCTCGAAATATTCGCTTTGTTGTGTTTTTTTCAGTACTTTCATTTGGCCTATAAAAAACCCCATTTTTGCTCGTTTTTTTTTTCTCTATATTATAATAAAGAATTACTGAATTTAGTATAGCTATATCTACATGCTTTTTATAATGTTAAAAGCACTATTTGGATCTTCTTATGTAAGATGATATTATTACCATTTGATACTACAATGTTGAACAAAATTGCAGTTTTTCGTAAAAAATTGATTCTATTTTAAAAATTATTTTTGTATTACAAAAGGTTTTTAAATACTTCAATTCCCCTTTAATGAGCCATTAGCTCTCTAGGATGTTCTAGTGCCCCGCTACCAGCGGGGAAAAAGAAAAAAAAAGATGCCGTCGATGCAGAATATCGTAGTTCTAGCAAATTATCTTGTTTTCAAGTTAATGGAATTTCCTAATTATTCAAGCCAAGGAGCTGTAAGTTTCCAACATAGAGGTTTTGGACAAGGCGATTCTTAGAAAGTAGATTTTTCTCCCTATCCATTTTGTATAAAAGGGGTGGTCGCAGATTTTTAGAAGAGGGCTCATTCGAGCGGAGATTGAGAGTTCTAGCGCCCTTTTAAAGAATCAAAACTGATTGGATTAAAGTTAGATACAGCTTCTCATAAAAATTATATTTTTTTTTCTTTTACTTACTTTTATCTATATATGACGTCATAAAACCATGCTAAATTCTAGTCAATATAATGGTTCGCTCTTTTGAGGGTCTGGAGTTATGTCAGCAAAATATTCCTTAACAACTTAACTGAACCACTAACTACACTTCTCATGATAAAAAAGCGAACAGTTAATACAAAATTCATCAAAGCAACGAACACAGGGTCATACACGGGAGCAAAATGAGGAAAAGATCTGTATCTTTTCCTGATTTCGCTCCAGGAACGAAGAAGCAAAGGAACTTTGTAGCAAGGACAGACACAGAGCAGAATACTAGAGCAAGCACAGGAATTAGACAGGAACAAATTTTTGACACATAATGCAGGTAAATTTGGTTCAGTTTACATTCGGATACTACGATCAAGGTGAATATACCATTCGATGCCTTTTTTTTATGTTCTTTCCGAATATAATAGTTTTTTTTACTGGTAAATTCAATTTTATGCCCTTTTATCAACTTTCAAAGATGATACCTTTTTGTCTTATTTTTGCTATAGGAAAGGTTTAAAATAATGGCTAAAAAGTTACTATTTGATCATAGTTCCATTTCGCTAAAATTATAAAATCCACAGGCATTGATTCATCATGATCTAATTTAATAAACAATTCGTAAATCCTTAAAGAATTGCTGTGTTTACTCTAAGCTGTCAGCAGCACTCTTGTTTGATCCGGTTTACCCGTAAATTGAATCGACTGTCACAAAATCGAGAACCGAAAAACACATGGGAATATAATTTGGGCAATATATTTGCACAAGAAGGGGATAGGGGTAAAGTATAGTAGAGCTGCAGTCGAAATGTGCTAGTTACAATCATTCTGCCTGAAGTAAGAACTGTTGTTTTTAACCCATTTATATAGCCAAAAATAAGAAGAAAAGGATTATCTTTGAGGGTCTATGAAGGGTTGAAAATTAAATTTACGAGTATATTGACTATTATATTTGGAAAGACCATAAACAAGGTATTGTCTGGTATCTTCAACTTATTTGTAGGTCAGTAATGTAAAGTGCCCCAAATTACCAAACTGCATTTTTGGCGTTGCAATCATTATTGACGGTGGTTTATTTTTAACTAGGTTCCGGCCTCTATACATCTTTTAAGATGTATACAGTTCTCTATACAGTTCTTCAAAACGTATAAATCGCACTAAGCATACGTACAACTCACTTCATAGATTCTTCTTTTTTGCACTCAAGCGCACATGTTATCACTAAAGTATATTGAACTTTTCGCCCCCAGTTTTTTTAGTCTTTATACTTAATTTAGCAATTGCAAATTTTTTGTTGTTTGCATTAGATTTAAAATCAAAAATTTATAAAGACGAAAAAAAATTGAATAGAATCCGTCAAAAGTCGGTAAAGAAAGAAAAAAACGATCTGCTTTACAAACATTATGAGAATAAACCGAAGTAATGTAATAGATGTAACATGTAAGCGTCTTAAAATGTATTTACTCTAATAAAATTAGATGTCTGGTAAAAACAATAATAGATTGTTGCTCAAGCTACAAGTTATTTCAGTACGTTTTGATAATAACATAGACACTGGCAAAGCAGAATTTTGGGGTAGAAATTGAAAAGGAAGGAAAACAATTCCAAACTAGGCCAGCAACAACAAGTAGTTGCCAAAGAATATGCTGGTCAGATGATACCCACACGCTGGATCTGGATTATGCAGATGAATCACCTGCTTCTACCGATGGTTCAACTAGTCTTTCAAATATATCGTTTGCTGTCAAAGCTAGAAGGGGCTTTCTTCAAAATATTAGGGCCTGTGGTCACGGAAAATTTTATTTTTCTAAAAAAAAGCTTTAAAAGTCAACCCCTTCAAATTGTAAACCTATATGATGAGGAATCTAAAAGAATTAAGGAAGCCTGGGTAATTGGTCAGTTGCTGATAAAGTTTCGCCTACTTAAGATTGAAGCAATAAATGCAAACAATCGTATGATAAAACAATATTATGAGAAACATCGTAACTGTCCAATATCTAATCGGGTAAGGGACACTCGAGAAGGCAGAGAAGAGTACCAAATGCAGACATATGATGTAGTATATGATGAGTACAAAACAGAGGAAAAGATATTATTTAAACTTAGAACCTGGAAGGGGTTTCAACTCTTCAAGTCACACGGAAGTCACACGTTGGACTTTGTCTCAAACCCTGTTTCAGATTCTTAAGCATGCTACGAACTTTGTCAAAGACCAGTTTCAGCCTCACTGCAACAAAACACGCCAACAAATCCAAATTTACATGAAATAAATCAATACAATGAACGAGTAAATGCATGAGATGAATTCAGTAGAAACAATTTTCATTTAGATTTACCACTATAAATTTCTTTAGTTTTATTTCCCACACGATTGCTTATTTTGAAACTTCTGCCAGTTCTTATTGATCCGATTGGTTAAAAGTTCAACAATGTTGAACTTAGTTTTCAGACAGGATTCAAAAGTGTTGACTTGTCTGAAGAAGAATATTAGACGGAATCTAGGGGGGAATACGTTATTAGAAATATCTCACATAGAAGAATAGCCTTCGGCTTTTTCTTAGCTGGAACCAAGTAAAGAACAGGACATATTGTCAATAATGGTAGTACCGCCAATAAACTCAGTCTTTGTCAAAAATCATCTCTTTTCTTAAACTTTATGTAAATTTTGATGTTAAACTATTTTTAGAATTTATGGGCTATTGCATTTCTTAGTATTGGACGTGATCTTCTCTTGCTAGGTTGCTAGCTACCGCAGCAGCTCGGATTATAAATAGGAAAAAGCCTATGACTTTTTTTAGTTGGAATAGTAAGAAAACGGTCCTCAGTATGGCACTATATCCCAGACAAGTAACTTTTCTTCAAAAGATGCTTTTATTATCTTAGCTTTTAGTTACTATGGGCCGTGGTTTGTTCTTTACTAAGTTTCAGCCATATCCGATGAAACTTACATAGTCCCCGTTTAAAAATTAACTATATCGATCCTTTATATAAAACTTTTCAAAGGAATTTTGTATTATCTTCACTTTCAGTTACTATGTGCCGTGTTTTGTTCTTTACTAGGTTCCAGGTTTATCCGATGAATCTTACATAGTCCCCATTTATAGAGAACTACATCGATCCTTTACGTAATCGTAAAAAATTGATTATGTTTTTAAAATTATTTTTTTTAATTATGAAAAAAATTTAATACATCAATTTCCTTTCAAATGGATCATTAAACAGCTCTCTGTGATTTTCCAGCGCCCTGCTAGCTGAAGAGGAAAAAAAACGAAAAAAAAAAAATATGCCGTCGATGAAGAATATTGTAGTTCAAGCAACTTTTCTTGTTTTTTAAAGTCGATCGATTTTCTTCATTATTGAGGCCAAGGAGCTGTAAGTTTCCTAAATAAGTATTTCGGACAAGGCGATTCTATTAGTATACTTTGTGTTTGGATCTGACTCTATTTTTAGGAGTTATGGGCTATTGTATTTCGTATTATGGGGGACGTGATCGTCTCTTACTAGGTTGCTAGCTACAACTGCAACCTAAAAAACTAGCTACCACTGTAACCCGGATCTTCACTAGAAAATTTATCATTTACTATGGGTCACTTTTGTCCTTTAATATAACCTTTATATAAAATATTTAAGTTACTATGGGTTAGAGTTCCTTCTTTATTATACTTCATTTAAAACTTTAAGGAATTACTCTAGTTTCAATTCACAAACCAGTTTTTTTTGTTAAAACCCTAAAAGAATTACTGCATTTTATATAACTATATCTACATGTTTCTATAATGTTAGAAATACTATTTTGATCTTCATATGCAAGATGATGTTAATAACATTTGCTACTACAGTGTTGTACAAAAATGTAGTTTTTGTAAAAAATTGATTTCTATTTTGATTTTTTTTACAAAAGGCACTAGATGGAGCAATTTTCTTTCAAATGAGCCATTAGAAAACTCTCTATGATTTTCCAGTACCCTGCTAGTTACTCAGAAAAAAAGGAAAAAAAAATGCCGTCGGTGCAGATTATCGTGCTTGGAGCTACTTTTCTTGTTTTTCAAGCCAATGAATTTTCCTCGATATTCAAGCCAAGGGATAGTTAGTTTCCTATATAGGGGGGTTGAACAAGGCGGTTCTAATAGTGTGCTTCATACTTTAATCTAACTTTATTTTTAGGAGTTATGGGTTATTTTATGTCTTAGTATGGGATGTGATCGTCTCTTAGTAGGTTGCTAGCTACCGCTGTAACCCGGATTTGAGACAAACATTGCTCGCAGAAGTTCAAATTCATTTTCCAGCTCCACAAGCCACACAATGCCATGTTAAATATAAATAATTCACAAGTTTTAAATTTCAGTTAAGAAGGAGTCACGTTAGACACAAACCACAACACTCTGACCTAATACTCGGCTCCTCCACATCGACCTAGGGGAGCCAGATGCTGTTATAATTGATCGTAAAATTAACTAAAATGAGAGAATCTCGTGTTGTTGGTGCCACCATGGCAACTACTACCACATTTTTAGCATTAATTAATACTAATTACTAGCATTAATATAACTATTGATCAATGCAAAGAAATTATCTCAATTAGAAAAAGAAATGAGACTAAACCAAACCAAAGTTTTTCCATGAGAAATTAAGGGGGTATTTGAAACTACAGATCGAAAGAGAAACGAGCATAATTTAGCCTACATAACGTGTCGAACCTAGGAATAGTAAAAATTACTATGAATGAAGAAATAAAATCCAAAGTAAACAGACACTGCAATGAGCAATGAAAGCAAACTTAAAAAGAACAGAAATTGCCACAACTAAGTTTTTACTCCTCAAGACCCCCCCCCCCCCCCCAAAAAAAAAAAAAAACTAGCATTTTTCGGAAAACGAATATATTTGTTATAATTCACAGTGTTTTCATGAATACAAAACTAAAAAATGAAATACTGCTCAATCTTGCAGGAATTTGTTTTTTTTTTTTCGATTCAAAATTGTTTGTAACAGTAAGTTTGGTTTATTAGCGTAAAGCATAATTTCTACAAATGTAATACCTTTGAAAAACAAAGTCTTCTGATGAAAGTAAAAAATGATATTGAAAATCATAATGAAAGAAATTGACATATAGATACTGAAACAGAAGCCAGGCGAAGAAATTGAGTCTTGCTCTAGGAGTTGCATAGTTGTTAAGTAGCCTGCAGAAAATAAAAATAGAAAGGGTAAGCGACACTCAATAGTTTTTCACCATTTGCCACACCGATAACCTTTATAATCTAAACTCTTTTAAAACTTTAAAAATTTCAATAGCTAGTAATGTAGAATTTTGAACTTTGGAATACACTTCGATATTTCTCAAAATCAACAACTAATAAAGCTTAATGTAACTTCAGAAATTAAATTATTTCTGGCTATAATACAGAGAAGTTCAAGAAAGTCGGAGAGTATCTCAAATAAGAGCGAAACTGTTACCCTCCTTCTCCCTCAAGAATCAAAATTGCAAACTTGGTTAAAATATTTTTTCTCAAAATAAAGGCATGGATCCAGGCTAAATTTGGAGGCTTCTGGTACCCCCTCCTTAAATCACCGCACCTTAATGGGTGGAGCAAAACTATGTAACGTTGTATTCAAACTAATATTACTGAATAAATATTATGCAATAGTTGTTAAATTTGTATAGACTACATATAATTCTATGGAAAATTCACCCCCACACGGCAGAATATTTGCTGAAACTAGGAGCTACTCGACAGTTCCAAACTGACAAGCAATTACAGAAGTATCACTCGACAGTATTTTGGCCCTATTTTGGTAAACATTATTGTTTTCTGGTGCATTTGCATAAATCAGAGCTCTGCTGGAGTGTAACCTCTTTACGTGATCGGAAGGACATTAGAAGTTTAAATTTTAGTCAACATGAGCTTTCTCCCAATATCCTATGACCGCAGATAAAAAAAAAAAAAAAAAAAAAAAAAACAAGTAAACACGTATCCGTCACCATCCTGTCCGGATAAAATATACATTTTTTATAGGCCTATACGAGACTAAAACCTCTGCTCCGTGGTTCTCAGAGACATCAAAATTGTATCCTTTTAGGGGGAGTTTTTTTCTCCCCCTTCTTTTACTTGTTCAATTTCTTTTTATTATATACTTTCATGGAAAAATTTAAAAATAACACATTTCACCGTTTGGAATTAGCATCAAAATTTTATTTGTTTCATTTCACATATTATACTAATTACTCTCATAATGAATGAAAAACTATCTGAACCAATCTGAACAGAAAAAAAAAGTGAATAGAAGTGTGAGGGTGAAACATGAATTTCAATTATCGGAGCTAAAGCACTCACCTGTTGCTTCTTATCTCTGATAACTGTTTTAACTTTTATCTTCATGAACCTTGTGTTAGCTCTCTCAAAATCATACTCAGTAGCAAATCTTCTGACTTGGCTCTGTCCTCTTCTTCGCTGAAAGTATCCAAAGCTGGAATTCCAATTAGAGCGGAAGTTATTGTAAGGTCTTCGATTCCAGTTCACATATTGGTTTTGGAATGGCATGGACGGACGGCGGTAGTTATTAAAGTAGGCGGGCCCAATGAATGCACCACGCATCATATATGCAGGTGGCATGTAGTTCGTTGGCAAACGAGATGAAACTGATCCACCACGGCTAAAAATTGATAGCAATGTATCAACTATTTCCTATTCCAACCTTGATTAACATTCAAAACACATTATGTATTTTCTTCAAATTTGACATAAATAGGTTATTTGGTTTCATCAAAGTTGATACATCGACCATTGAATCTTAGATATCTTTTTTTAATAAAGTGGAATTTTATTAAATAAGATACCCGCTAGTTTTTTGTTTGACCAGCTTACTTTGGAGGGAAACTTTTACAACTATTTTTTTTTACATTTGATCTATTTTGGTTTTGACGGCTGAGGTTCATCCGATGATCAGTCTCTATATACGATGACTTTTCGATGAGATAGTCTTCGAAATCTACATAATTATTTATTTATTAGATTTTTTATACCATTTGCAGGTGCAAAAAATTTAAAATAAGGCACATTGACCATATTCAAATTCCACTATCAGTTCCATGTGGAATAACTCAGCTATTCTCTTCAAAAACTTAGTATCTTCATATTTCAAAATTTCAAGGTGATCACAAAATAATGATTTTGTTTCAATTTTTGGATAGCAGAAAGGGAAGAAGATACAGAATATCGTCAATAAGATTTCCAATTACCAGCAGAGGTGGTCCAAAACAAAACTTGTTTTGTTTTGGACGCATACAAAAAACGCATACAAAACTTGTTTATGTCCATTTTGTTACATTTTTACGAGTCAGACAAACAATTTTTTTTTTTTTGGGGGGGGAGTCAAGCTTGGACTGTTGTGTAGATACTAAATTCTAGAAGACAGGGTGAAGACAAACGTTAGGATTAAAACCATTAAGTTACATTCCTCTTTACTGAAAAATCACCTTGATAATGCTTCTAACTGCTTAAATTTCAATTTCACAGATTTTGCAGGGGACTCGCTTAATAATATGAAAGTGGCACTAACATAATATCTTGTAGCTAGAAGTTGACACCAAATCCGTACCCAGGATTTTTTTTCTGAGGGGCTTTCAAAAAAAAAAAATTGGGGAGGGGGGGTACAAAAAAAACAAAAAAAAAAAACGCATACAAAACTCGTTTATGTCCATTTTTGTTACGTTTTTACGAGTCAGACAAACAATTTTGTTTGTAGGGGGTCAAACCGATGAGGGAAGACCGGCGGCGGCGGGGCCAAAAACAGCACGCCGCGCCGCGCCGCCGGTAAGATGTCGGCGGCGCGCCGCCGGCGTGATCAATGTTGACCGCAAACATTAATGTTTTCATCAGTCTTTCTCAAATCACAACTTAAATTTACAACAGATTCGAGCCTATTCAAGAATTCAAAAATTCACAAGTCGCTGGCTGGAAACTGGTCTTCTTCGTTATTCATCAAGAGAAGTAGAAATGTGGTAGAAACGAAATGGCTGTGGCGTTTCAGAACCCTTGCATAATAGTTGAAGCATCTATTAGTTATGTTTTCTTAACATAAATAATTATCAAAATTAGTAGTTTTTTCATCGACCAATACTGCATACAAAACTTCAAATACCGTATCACAGAATTCGTCAGTTATCTGGGTAAAAACTTTGAATATAAGTTTGAACTTAGAAGCTTAATTTTTTCATAATGCCCTTTGCCTATATTTGTTTTGTCACCTTTAAAACAGTCGAAATGGGCGACTTTGATATTGATTGTTTTGTTGTTTTTTTTTGCTCTTTGGATTCTTAAAAAGACTTCTTGTATTAAAAACTGGTTTTTATTACAATTTTAAAAAATGTGTTTTTTAAAGTTTTTTGCTTCTTTATAGAATATATGTCATGTAGACTAACGCTGAACTGCTGCTTTTTTATTGCTTTTGGCTGCTCTTTTTTGGATATTATTCGTTTTTTTCTTCTGGGGATTCATTCCAAATTATAAATTGATAAATACCTAATATCAGTCAAATTATAAACTGCATCTAAAAGGAGTAAATTTATCGAATTGAAAAATACATGATGAACACTTCACATGAGAACACTTCAATTACAATGAAACAAAAAACACTTAATGGTTTATTCGGTATGAAGAAAAATTAAATGCCAGCTATTTTCTGGTAAAAAATGAAAACCTCCTCCGTTTTAAATGTAATTAAATGAAATAATATGCAGACTGAAGTAGCTCCAGGAAGATGTTGAGATTTTCATCCTAGTTCGTCACTTTTAATCCAAGCAAAATGTTAGGACACTTAGTATCAGTTATTGAGTTTAAGCTTTGATTTCCAAATGCTCACAAAAAATACCAAATTTAAGAAAGTCGCAACAATAAGTCACCTGTGGTCAAAATACTCAAAGAGTCCTCCTAGATTCCCACCCAGGCTCAAAGCTTCTGCTATGGTCATTTCCATGGAAACCTCCAAAGAGTTTCTTTTTAAAATAGCTTTCAAGCGTAGTTAGGGGTATTTAGCCTTTTTTGCTTTTCTTCAAAGCTTTGAAAAAAGTGTTATAATATTCCAAATGTTACATTTGTTATATTTGTGCTTATTTTTGGTATATCATTTGTGGGGTGATCGAATTTTTTAACCACTGTAGATACGCAAGAACGTTGCAACATCTAGTACCCTGAGTTCATAAGACTGTCAAAGACTCCTCTTTGAACCTCCCAAATTGAAAGCTTTTATTATGACCTAGCCTTTAAATGTAACTTGGGCACTGGACCAAGGGTGCCATTGTCACTCGAGCGCAACGTTAGTTGGGGATGTCGATATCGCTTTCGTCACACCAATTCGTTTTAGTGTGAATCTGCCTGGTACTTATGAATGAATGTTTTCAAATTAAACCCGTTTCATCAATAAAAAAAAACGGGTTGGACGCATATGTCCTTTTCCCTTTGGACGATAAAACCACGCAAGTGCTGTATCAAGTATAACTCACGAAAATCTTGTTAATTTTTGTCAACTTTTGAACTTTTTGGCATCCCTGCTTTCAATAAAAAAAAATAAAGGTACTATCACTTAAATATAATAATTCCCTATACCCCCCCCCCCCTATGGATACTATCTTGATAGGATACCGCCTCTGCTTTAAATAAAAAAAAAATAATTAACGTATTGGCACCCCTGCTTTCAAAAAAAATGAGGTATTATCATTTAAATATGATAGCTCACTACCCCCCCCCTCCCCTCTGCATACAACCTTGATAAAATTCCGTCTCTATTTTAAATTAAAAAAAAAATAACTTTTTGGGATCCCTGCTTTCAATAAAAAAATTTCGAGATATTATCATTTAAATGTAATACCCCCCCCCCCCCTGGATACCACCTTGATAGGATACCGTCTCAGATTTCATTAGAAAAATAAGTTACTTAATAATTAACTAGGTCACTATATGGTTCAAACAAACACGCAAAATAACGTTAAACAGCTTAGTGTTCCTTGAAAAAAATTGAGGGTATGAGTAAAGGGGTACAAAGACAACAACAAAAATGTCGAAATTATTCAGATATACCTCAAATTATTTGAAAACTGAGTCATAGATTCGCCGTGGGCATTCAATAAGATCCAAAGAATCTAATTAAAAGGGAGCACACACAAAAGCCAAATTAGGCCAGTAGCCTATGAGAAATCTACAAAAAATTAAACAAGAAAAACGGGTTTTAATTTCTATAAAGCAGTGAATATATTCACTGCTTTATAGAAATTAAAACCCGTTTTTCTTGTTTAATTTTTTGTAAATGGAAAAGCAGTGTGGTCTAAGAAATTATCTATGAGAAATCGCAAAATACCCAAGACAATGAACAAGTCTTAATGGGGGGACCTGGGTCTATCAAAATATTTCAATGGTTTCCCAGGGAATTTGATATCATTTTCTTCTGTCTCCACTTTAAATGAAAAAAAATAATTATCCTTTTGGCATCCCTGCTTTCAATAAAAAAAATAAGGTATTATCACTTAAAATAATAGCCCCCTATCCCCCCCCTATAGGCAATAATTTACAATTTATTTATAAGTCATATTTTTGGGGTAGCTTCCGAACAATTGAGTATTAAACATCCAGGCGTTCAACAATTGAGTACTAAACATTAAGGAAATCTTATCTAAAAACAGCAAAAAAAAAAAAAAAAAAAAATCTGCAAACTTACAATTCAGCTGTAGAAAACAATTTGTCGGCTGTCAATTTCAAAATCCAGCTGAAGGCTGAAGCTGTATAGTAGTGAATTCGTTCTATAATTCTGTTCAACTTGAAAAAAATTCTTGACTACGAACGATGTTAGAAATAGCGATTGGGAAACTACGTTCGAAATGATTTAAACTCATTTCATAAAGACGATACTGTTCTTTGTCAACATATGAAGAACTGTGTATATCGCAATATTTGCAATTGCATATTGCATCTGTCTGGTTTTTATGCAAAGTAACAAAAGAGACGAAAATTAATGAACAAGAGAGTAGTGAAGAATTATGGTTTGCAAAGTAATATTTGGCAGGGAAAGTCACTGGTGATAAATCGCTAGGGGTGGCACCGTGATTGCGTGGTTTTCGGGGATTCGGGGACCAATTTCTTTTTCGGGGTGACGCATAGATTTTCGGAGAAATACCCGAAAATTCGGGGATAGTGCAAGCCCTGCTTGATTTCTAATCAGGAAAATCGAAATACTAAACCACACGAGAAGAAGAAAAGCTCCGACTTTGCGGTTGACGCGATAAAGAATTGCCGCAAAATTAATTTAAATTCGACCGAACGCCGCCGCCTCTGTCGGCGGCGGCGCGCCTTTGGCACGCCGGTGGCGTTACGACACTTCGGCGACGTTCGACCAGCCTCTCGTCGGCGGCGTTCGGTCAATCCGCCGGCACGGCACCGGGGTCTACCCCCCCCCCCCTTGAATACGGCCTTGCTTGACACTGTTTCGTCAATTGAGAAAACAAATAAAACTTAAATGAGAAAATTAATCGTTCAAGAGATCTTGAACACTTTAATTTGATCTTGAATTAATACATATTCTTTTGTATCCATGTTTCACTTTTTCTCACCTCCTCTGATCAAAATAATCAACATCTTCGCAATAAAAATCACATTTAAAATCGTAAATAGAAACAACAATTAGAAACAACGTGGATTTTTTTCTTACGACAGTGGAACCTTTACCCTAAATGAATATTTCGTCCTCAGCAAAACAAATGAAAATATATATATATAAGAAAAAACTCACATTAAAATCCAACCATTAAAACTAAAATGTTTTTACAACAGTCCTAGCATCCTTACTTCAGGGAAGTTCAACCTAGAGTTCTGATTGAACTTCCCTGAAGTAAGGATGCTAGGACTGTTTTAAAAAAGATTTTAGTTTTAATGGTCGGATTTTAATGTGAGTTTCTTTTATGTTTTTCATTTGTTTTGCTGAGGACGGCCCTTGAATATAGGGTCAAAATATTCGTTTAGGGTAAAGGTTCCACTGCATTAAGAAAAAATTCCCTGTTGTTTTGCTTGTTGTTTGTATTTATAATGGAAAGCCGGTGTGGTATTCTCGCTATTTACATTCAAATTCCTTATGCTCCCTCCATGAGGTCAGATTTCAACCCTATAAAGGTGCTTCATATTGTATGGAATAAGATTCCTGACTCAGGTCGAGTCAGGTTAAAAGAATTTTTGGCTTCTCAGAGGTTCTTCTCATTTTTTGTGTAGGATTGATTTGAGTCTGTTAAATTTATTCCATCTATTTAACTGTTTTTTTGTGAGTGATGTTACAAATTTTATAATGCTCTTTTTTCTTTTGAGTTAGTGCTTAAATGACCTTTATGTATTTCCCCTCCCTAACCAGCCTAGGTCCCTGTGGTAGATTAGTACCACCTATTCATTGTATGTTTAACTAATTACAAATAAACTTATCCTTCTGTGATTTGTTTTTCTGATTATAATGATAGATTTTAAAACAAGGCTGCAAGCAACAGATCAACAGCAATAATATTTATCGTGGACGTGCCTAAAATATTATTCCCAATAAGGGAGGAGAGTGCAACTGAAATGGTTTTAGAAAGGTAATCTAAATGGTTGTAAAAGGTATATGTGCTTAAGAAAATCAACACTTAAAAGAATGTGACACTCGTTGGTAAGTTGGCACTTTTGAACCCCCGTACTGCGAACCTTTTCCCTGAATACCATGTACCTGATAGAAATCGTCCTCCACGAACTGTGTCCCAGCCTATCCCCACCTTATCTCCCATTCTTTGTACTACCTTGCGGTATAAGAAATCTTTTATCCCCTTTTTTTTACTGATATAATAAATAGTTGTTAATTTGTACATAAATTTTATCTTATCTCTTACATGATAAAAAAAAACAGCTCGGTTTTCTTTTTACTCTTTTTTTTCTCTCTATCCCCTTTTTATGTTGTTTTTTAAACATTTGTTAATGTATATATTATTTTTTTTTCAGTTTTATCAGTTTTTATCTTTTTAACTAGTTGTCATTTTGTAGTTTTTGATATAAGTGACAAAGGAATCATATAGCATTCCGATATTTATTTATTTATTTATTATTTATTTTTTTTTTTGCATTGGTTGCCAATTTTTTAGTTGTTGTGCTTTTGTTATGATTTTCTTGTTTATTTGTTTTTTTTTATGGACTTCGAAATTCGAATTCGGCCCTTCAGGGCTTGTTATAGTAATTTCTTGAAATAAATATCCATCTATCTATCTATATTTTCTTGCCAGCTTTACCACTGATAAATTGATCGCTCTTAATTTAAATCACTTACTTCCAATTATATTGTCTATTGCCTCTATTTCTGAAGCCTCCCCGGCCCCGGGCGTGATAATCATTAGGATGTGGAAATATTGCACTTGGTTCGCTATTCACTCCTCCCTTTTCTTCAATCTTGGCACTTGAGGGAGCCGCATTTCCGAAACGAACGAAGTCGTTCAGCAAATCTACATGAGAAAAAAAAACTTTAAAGAAAGAATAGCACCGATTCTTTACAGCATTTTGTTTCAACAGCCAAAACTAGTTTAAGTCCCGTTAGTGAACCAGTAGCTCACTAACAAAATTTGAAAACGAAATCTTGAATCTTTATTTCTTAGCTTTTCTAATCCATAAAAACTATCCAGGGTTGAATTTGAAAATGTTCATGAAATTTCCATTACAATGCCCATAGACATTGTTTTTTTTCTTAAACCATTGGAAAATTTGCATGATAATAGCTTCTAAGGGTTATCGTGACACGAGTTAACCTTTAAAATACAAAACCTCTTTTTTTTTTCATCGTATGTTTCAATGATCTAAATCCTAATGAGAATGACTAAACTGGACCTGAATATTCCGAGTTTCCCTAAAACAAGAGCCATCTACAAGGACTGAACACCTTTGTAACTGATTACGAATGTTCAAATTTTATTTCTCACTTATGTGCAAAATTATAGGGGAGAAAACATTTAAAGATACTAAATTGTGGGAAAAAAAAAGATGCTTATTCATGATGATCCCGAATCTTGGAATTAAGCAATACCAAAAGTTCGCATATATTAGCAAATATTCACTTATCATATAAATTTCGCCGAAGAAATTAAACAAACCCTCCCTGGTCCTGAAGACCTTAAGGATATCTTGACAACAGATTTTAGGCCCTATCCCTTTATCCTGTCTTTTCCCTTAAATATAAGAAAATGCATTTCCTCTTTCTGTATTTTCACAGTAACCACGCTAGCATAATGTATTTTATCTTTACCCCCCCCCCCCCTTCAAAACCAATGTAATTCAGATTCAAGTCTATTCGTTTTAAGGATAATTATTTATTATCTTTCTCAGAACTACTTTTGTTTGTGTCGCTGTACCTTTAAAAATTGATGTGTTTTTGTTTTGTCTATTATTACCTATACATATAGATTGTTTTCATAATCTATGCTTGCAGATTATTACAGATTTGTATATTACAAGATTTCTTAGCCTATGGTACACGGTACCTTGAATTACTGTGAGGGACAGGCTGTGCTTTTGCCCCTATATTTCTTTTATTTTTATTTTTCATCTTAATTTTCCGATTTACTTTTTCGTTACAAATCTGACATCCCTATTCCATGGCCATTGAGCTTGTAATAGCAACCTTTTTAGTAATTATTCTTAATTTCACAAAAACCTTGATTCAATCTGAATAAGCATTACTTTTAATTTAGTTAAAATAATTTTTTGTCAAGTTATATAAACTGGCTACAAAGTTGTGCCTATTTTGTCTTTGAATATGCAAAAATACACAAATTCACATTCGACAACGCAAGCTCTAGTTGCTAAAGACGACTTCGCAGCCATTTTCATTACCTCTAATATCCCACAAAAATTACTTTTTCTCAGAGAGAAACAGTGGTAAATGGTTCCTTACCTCCCATCTTTAGTTGACTTGTTGTGCCACCATCACCAGTTTCAGTACTCATTGACGAATAACTTCTTGCAGCCGACTGCGGTCTCCTAATAGGTGACGGAATGCTCGATATGTCTATACCATGAACAATATTCCCTGCACTTTCTCCACGACCACAAGCAGTGCTTGAATCAGGCATAGCGTACTGGAATAAACACGTGTTGAAAGGGTAATCTATTTTATTCTGTATTGAAGAATAAGTAAAAATTGAAGAAATAAGCATGAATTTCTAACTTAGACACTAATTAATTTTTACTTCCCTAATTTAGATGGGTATCCGCCGGCATGAATATAATCAACTAAATTTTCGAGTACCCTATAAAAGAAAAATTCTTTCTGAGTTTATGGGTTATTCAGAAGTATAGGAGGTATGCTTATTCCTTCAAAAAGAGAATGTCTAGAAACTTTTTTTTTTCACAGACCTTGTTTCGGGTGATTTTCTCAGATTGATTGGATGAAGAGAGGTTAGTTTCTTTATTGTTTATCTGAGAAAAGACTTGTTCAGGAACTTGAATCTCAAAAGAATAATCCTAATATACCTAAACGGGGGAAAATCGCCAGCATTTTTATTGGGGGGGGGGGCAAGGGGGTCCATATCCGGATAGTCAAAGGGCATGGGATGTATAATAATTTTTTTCTTCACATTCCTGGGGGGCAACTGCCCCTCTTGCCACCCCCAAACGACGCCCCGGTCTAAACACTCTCTTTTAAGCGTGAGTGTGTATCTTTCTTGGAAAACAATAAATTTAGTGATAGAAACTGTGCTTTAGAAAGATCGAATATTTTCTTCATTTTCGGCAGAAAAAAATTCCTGTTGCGGAATTGATCACGTTTTTAGAAACTTCTCTCCACAAACAGACAACAATTCTTACGAAAAAGGGTACAGTAAGAACTTCTTTTGTTAATGCCGCATCAGAAGGTAAAAAAAAAACATCAAGTTCCCAATGAATTAAAGCTATTACGTCAAACGACAAAATAGCACTGAATTAACTTCATCAGGATTCATCAATAATCATTACTAAGCCCAATAAAAGTAATTCTAAAAGTGGTCAAGAACAAGTTTGTTTACGATCATAAAATATACCTACTTTTAAGTGATGGAAAAAAAAAACTTACACAAAGAAGGCGCATGGCTATACTGGTCAGGTTATTGAGAATATTTTAAGAGAATAAAAATTTATCATGTGAAGTGGTGAGTTCAACTAAAACAGGATAACAAGCCTTTCCCTCATGATAGCTCTCGTCCAAAAATCTAAAGCCCGCCAAAAATAAATGAAACAAAGTATCCCTCTAATACCAATTGCAACCTAGGCAAAAAACCTACTTTAAATCCATGGTAATGTTTATTCGTCGTTTTGAAACCTTTCCTCGATCTTAAAAACTCCCTAGGCCCCGTGGAAAAAAAAAACTTAATAAAATAATTATGTTAAAAACACCGTAACCAGCAATGCTGAAACTGTGTCTTATGGGCGTGAACATTGACACTTGACCAGAAAGCTGCCACGTGATTTAAGAAGACTGATTAGATTTATTGGAAGAAAATTGTCATTTTATTGAAGAGTCAACAATAGGGGGCTGACATAGATGCTTTGATGGTTTTGGTTACACTATGAAACCCCTCTGTCAGGCTTACTAGCAGATTTTTACATAGAAATTGTGGAGAATTAATGTGGTTTTATAGATTCATGCTTTGGCGCAGCAGGACTGATCTCTGCTTGGTAGTACGGGACCCAGAATTTAATCACAATTGCAGCAGCCTACCGCAGGGTCCGGAATCTCATTCCAGTTATGCCAAACTGTCTCCATTGACATTCGCTTCAAGAAGAAGAAGCAAAAGTACTCCTGTCACGCTTACTTGCTTAAGAAAGTAAACTTGATTCTGATTGGCGGATGATTTTACCCAACCGATCACATACATTTTTTATATTCTGACATTAAGCAACTCAGGGTTACCACCTGTAACACGAAAGTGCTATTTTAGCACTATTTTATCATCCGCACCACTGTAGCACGTAATTAGGGTTGCTAAATAGTGCTAAAATAGCACAAAAGTGTTCTAATTAGCACTTTTTAGCACCATTACAGTCAATTTTTATACTATAGCACCGAAAATCGGTGTGTAGCACGCAAATTTGGGCAATTGTAGCACTTTAGGAACTGACCGTGGTGGCAACCCTGATGTAACTTACGTTACAGAATGGTAATGTGAGAGCACTTTTATGTATTGGAATCATACTTTCTTAGCTCTATATTTAAAGTCGATTCATGACTGAATTCCATTGAGGGTGGAATTATGGCAGTGGGGATGAACTGCAGAGTTTTCTTCAACATCTTATTTTGTATGATTGAAATCTTCGTTGACATCCATAGTGGGAAAGGGGGACTAAATTTCCTTTTCAGTATGTTTTAATATTTTTATTTATGGAAAACCCTCACGGTAGTAAACACTTTCACTTTAATTCCAATTATACGGCCCAGGACAGGGGTTCGGGTCCTGGTGACGCTGGTTATTGGTTTTGGAACGGGTCAATGGTGTGACTCTGTAAGCTCAACCAGAGTCAATCCGTCTCTCAATAGAGGAATGTTGGTAGAAAACACGGGAAACGTCGGATGATTTGCCCCACCAACCATGTATTGCGCTTCCGGCCGAAGGCAGAAAATCAGGAGACCGGTACCTGCGCTACGCAGACCATTGGCCAGCATGCGAAAAAGCTTTTTTTTTTAATTATCTGCCGTAAGTGATTTCCATGTTGCTGGTTTCCCCCGTGTATCCATAGTATCTGCTTAAAAAGCGTATGTTCAAAACTTATCAGACGGTTAGGAGCCTTCTTTTTGGAATATTCATCCTATTACTTTCATAAAAATGTAATCGCTGAAAAATTTTGTAAAACTCAAATTCCTTCACAGGCAAAAGTTTCTAAAATAAAGTGTCAGGAATAATTTACTTCCCTGGTATCGCAGAAATGTGTGCCAAATTGAAACATATATGCCCAAAAAATGATTTAGTAGTAGTTTTCAAAAATACTTCCAGAATTATCAACGTCCTTAAGTCAGGTAGAGACAAGATCCCAGCTCCTCCTCAAAGAGGATACCACACCAAAAGCACTGAGTTTGACTAAAAAACTGGAATCGTTTGACACGGCTTTTAGGAGCTATATTTTTGGAAACCGTTGTTATTATTTCTATTTTATTAGAGGGCATTATTTTTGCATAGAGACGACATCAGAATTAATTAGGTTCAACAGAATTCAAGCCGTAATGTATTCTAAAACAGAGACAAAGGGGGAAGGACCATGCTCTATTTATTTCTCTTTCCAATTTTAAAATAGCGCTCAGAATTCACGAAAACTCGGAAAAAAAAATCTAGCCTCCTAGATTTTCCATAGAATTTGCCAGTTTCTCACATGTTTCAATTTACTTTTCATATATTACCTCCAAGAAATATACGGTTGGCAAGAGTATATAAACGGTATGAACTATGTACGCGAATACTCGAATGTAAATAAAGTATAATGATTTACACAAACGACTGACAAATAGTAGGCTAAACTTTTTTCTACATAAAATAAAAGAATAATAATGTCTATACAGGTTTCACGAAGTTGATTATACTAAAACTAACCAAACTAAAACTATTTTTTTTGTATCGGTTTCTTATCTCTGTTTCGACTAAATTGCTTTACATTCGATTAAAGATAAAAATTTCATAAGTTTCGCCAAAAGGACACAACAGGCATATTTGTATACAGTTCAGAACAAGACTATGTTCCGCACATCTATCAACATTCATCTACTTTGAGATCACTAAGAAACAGGTTGAAAATGAAAGAGTCAAGCTACTTTCAGAGAATTTTGGGCTGCAACCTAATAAGCACATGTCTAATAGAATCATATTTAATTAATTTTAAATTATACCTGTTTTGAATTTTTCAAACTTTGCCGAATAACCTGCACATTAGCGGTCAGTTAGGTCAGTGGCACTGGTAGTTTTAAAATCCAATTAGAGACATAATCAAGCGCCAAAGCTTCCTTCCATATTAGCTTCCAGTACTCTTCGACGACACCACTTTAAACACATTTTTGGAAGTACAATATGAGTTTCTTTGAAATTCGAAGGGCCTGACTTCCTGTAGTTAGGCACAATACTGTCAAAATTCTGCATTTTTCATCCAGTAACCTCATTTTTTCTCGTCTTTTACCGCAATAGCTTATAATGTGTCGACTTTTTACAAAAATGACGAATACTGTCCCCAAAAATTAATTTCTGCCCGTTAAAAATATGAAGCTTTAGTAAATTCTTGTCACCTGAACAATAGCTGGATCCATAGCAAGTCCACCTGGCATCATTCTTGGCTCTTTTGGTGGTTCACAGAGCTTAATGTCCTTAATATCCACAGCTCGAAAGACAATATAATCGAATATTTCTTCTCGGGGAGCAATAGGTTTTTCAGGAACTCTATCTTCTGTCCCAAAAGAACGAACTGTAATAAGAAAATAATTGGAAAACAAAAAATTTGTGTATTCGAATTCCATTTTAGTAAAACAGCGGAGGAATTATTTATATACAACTAATGTGACGTTTTTGTAAAACTCTCTCTTCTGCCAATTCTTTTATTCCGTTTAATATCCTTGATATCCCGATCACGGAGAAACCCGGACCCCCTCAGGCTCTTTACGAAACGAGTTGCGGCTGAATCAATAGAAACAAAAGTTACGAACAGTATAAATTATGAGTTTTTAGCGAAACCAAGATCAGGAGGATTTCCAGGAAAATGAATAGGCTGATGTAAATGGGCAAGACGTTGGGACTATTATAGACAGATAGTTTTTGCTTGATCATGTGAGAAAAACTTTGAAGTGTGGCGAAAACAAACCGATAAAGGCAACAAAAGAATCAATCCTTACTCTTGATACGATAAGCTGACTCGTCCACAGTATTTCTATAGCTCAGCGTGAATCGGCTGCCTCAACTTAAAACCTCGGGGAAAAATAGTAAACCAAGCGTTAGTAGAGGTTGCACGTACGATTAGTTTAGCAAAATATAAAGATTAAAATTGCATTCGGGGTTGGAAAGAGTGAGAGAGAGAACAAAGAGAAAGAAGACTCGTCCACGGTATTTATATAGCTCAGCGTGAATCGGCTGCCTCAACTTAAAACCTCGGGGGAAAATAGTAAACCAAGCGTTAATAGAGGTTGCACGTACGATTAGTTTAACAAAATATAAAGATTAAAATTGCATTCGGGGTTGGAAATAGTGAGAGAGAGAACAAAGAGAAAGAAGACTCATCCACAGTAATTCTATAGCTCAGCGTGAATCGGCCACCTCAACTTAAAACCTCGGGGGAAAATAGTAAACCAAGCGTTAGTAGAGGTTGCAAGTACGATTAGTTTAGCAAAATATAAAGATTAAAATTGCATTCGGGGTTGGAAAGAGTGAGAGAGAGAACAAAGAGAAAGAAGACTCGTCCACAGTATTTCTATAGCTCAGCGTGAATCGGCTGCCTCGATTTACAACCTCGGGGTAAAATAGTAAACCAAGCGTTAGTAGAGGTTGCACGTACGATTAGTTTAGCAAAATATAAAGATTAAAATTGTATTCGGGGTTGGAAAGAGTGAGAGAGAGAACAAAGAAAAAGAAGAGAGAGAGGGAGAGAGAGAATATATGGCGATGTGACGGCGCGAAAAATCTTTCCAATTTAGATTTTAATCCTGATTTCAATACGATTCCTGAATTCAGTTTCCAAGAAAATTTATCTCGTTCTTCTTTAACAATATCGATAATAAATACACGGCTTTAGTTATCCGCATTGATTAATCAAGTTAGTAATAGACATGTTTCTGATTCATTAAGTCGACCATCAAAAGTAATTCATGCAGATAGGTGATCAAATTTTATTCTTCAAAAATAGACATTTAAAAACTTTAATAGTTCTACAAGAAAAAAATTCCTTCTTTTGGACTAAACAAGGTAATTGGTGCTTTGGAATATTATGCAATAAATATGCATCAAATAAAACGAGTTTCCACAAGCAAAAAAAAAGCATAAGCTATAATAGAAATAATAAACAAAATATATTGAAAGAACGTGCGTGAAGTCGCATAATACCAACAACAGAGTTTGCAACAGGGTATTGGAGAGTAGTTTCATAAAAAACTACTCTGAATGTTTGTAGTTTTGATAATTTCTTCTTGCAATTGTTTTCTCCTGTCAAGAATCATTAACTAATAAAATAAAATCTAAATTGGACTATTTCGAGGTAATCCTCCGTATTCATTTATTTACAGGAAGGACATATTAGCTATCTTAAGGTCAATTCGACCAAGTCCATAAAAACAGCAATTCAGACGGAAAATTCATGGCTGGTTTTAGTTTCAATACACACAAATATTCATAACTGCTTACTTAGTTTACGTGATCGGGTATGGGTAAGCTTGCTCTTATCACTGTATTAATAATAAAAAATTATTTCTTAGAGAAATAAAAAGAGAAGTTTAAACTTAAAACGAAAAAAAAAATTATTGCGTTGCAGAATACGCAAGAAATATATACAAAACCAGTTCGTGATATTTTTCTTTTTCTGTAAAATTCTGAAAACTAGCGCTTTACTGAAAACAGCTTACTTGAGTTTTTTAGAAAATTATAATTCCACACCAAATGTTTTCAATACCGTGGTTTGCGAAAGACTATTGAGAAACTTAATAAGTGGTATTTATTTTCTGCAGACTATTCATAGAATTTTCTGATTTTAAGAAAACTTCTTGTTTTTTAGGTTAATTTCGTGTTTTGAGGAAATCACTAGTTTCCAGAATCTGGTTAGGGATTCTTGACCATGGAGATTATAATGGAACACTTGTTATGCTTTTGTACACTGTTGGTACACTGCTACATTTGTTATGCCACATGACATTTTATGATTAGAGACACTTAAACAGTTGCTTAATTTCGTCAAAATCCTGCGGAGGGGGGAGGGGTTGGAGCCAATTTTCCCTAATTAAGGGAATATGACAGTGAAAACTGAAAAATGAGCCTTATAGTATCATAAAGTAAAGATATACTAAAGAAAACCGACCCATTTCTGTTCTGTGGGTGCTTGAATTATGCAGGCTTATCTTAGTTTTGACAAGATTTTTGAAGAAACTGAATTTCAAATGGTGGGGGGGGGGGGGGGAAACCAGGTCGGAATGGAAGTTACCCTTGCCCCATAGCAAGTTACGCCCCTGCACTTAAAGAGAGATCCAGAGAGAGGCAATAGCTTGTAAACGAGTCATTAAACATCTCTCCGTGGATCTTGCAGTAGCCTTCTAACCTTAGCAGGAAAAATAATAGACATACCTTTAAATAGTGAGAGGTGTGAAAACCATGGGAAAGAGCATTTTGAATTCTTGTTCAAAATGAGAGGAGGCTCAAAGCTTCCAGTTGGAGAAATTTAGACCATGACAAATTGACTTGCTGTCTAAGGCTTGGAATTTCCGGGCATTTTCACCCTCTCTGAACAAAACTTTTTGTTTTGCGGTACAAAATGGCAGGAAAAGTAACTTTGCCGAGAAACAATATTTTTTAGTACTTAAAAAAATAAAAGTTAGCTTATTGCCAACTGACAATTTCTGAATAAATACGAAACTCACTACGGCAATCATATTATATTATAAGGCTTGATTCGCCCGTAGTATAGCCAATTTAAATGAGAAGGGGGGCTGAAAACCTCCTGTTGAGGTTTCAGGTCATGATGAGTCGATTGACTATCTTAGAATTTGCGTTTCGAGGCATTTTGACCCTTTTTGGAAAGAAATTGCTGTTTTGTAGGACGAAGTGGCGGTAAACGCCACTGTGCTATCATGAAATCTCCTTTGTTACTGAAAACTCATGAATAAACATAGTTATCACTGCAACATTTACGTCATAATTGAGAGTAGTTTTTTTTCTGTATGGGGGGGGGAGAACCTTCTCTTAAGGGCTTTAGACCATGAAAAGTCGATTGGTTGTATTAAAATTTGCACTCTCCGGGATTTTGGCCCCATTTGGGCGAAAATCGGTCTTTTGGGGGACAAATAATAGAAACGCCACTTTTCTGTGGTTTCTCAAGACAAGGGGTATAAAACCTCCTTTACAGAATTTTAGGCCATGAAAATCGATTGTCTATCTTAAAACTATCATTCCCTGATATTTTTACCCTCTTGGGCAAAATTGATACTTGGTGGCACAGAATGGCAGAAAACACCACTTTTCTGTGGCACAATCTTCTCTTTTACTTAAAAAGGGTGCTAAATATTGCCATTTCCTTTTAAATGAGCCATTACCTAATATTATATGACCGCTGGCTCGAGAAGATCCCCCCTGAAGAAAAATAAAGGAGACACACCAGTGCTTCCCATAAAAAAAGTAATTACCCTTGTTTTTCAAGGTGGGGGGGGGAGGAAATTCTACTGTGAAAAGTTTTTGACCATGGTGATTCCTATGGTGTGCTTTTCATTTCGATCCGACGCTATTCTCGAGGAGTTTAAGGCTCTTTTGCCAAAAACCATACATTTGTTTTCCCTGTAAACTTTTACTGTCCAGAGTAATCAAGATAGTAGTTACCATTCCGGAATCAGCAGCAAATTGCATTTTGTTTTCGCTAGATAGTATTATTCAAAGCACGTTTAAACTTTTCGTTACTATGGGTCGTGGTTCTCTTTTTACTAGATTGCAACTATCGCTGCGAGTATGATAAACGAACTAGGCAAATAACGAAACATAGGACCCATTCAGAATTCGAATAAGTGTAGAAAACAGGCAGCATATATTTAATTTCTAGATTCCTTTTATATAATTCGCCAATTTCGACATTTCTCGAATATCCACCAAGAAAACGATTCTGGGTATAAGCCTGATTGGTCGTATTAGCTCTTTAAAGTGTCATATATGGGAATACATTCAGTAAAACCAAAGTATATGAAACGAGCCATCGTGTAATAAGACTCTCATGAAGTGATACTGTAAAAACTGCGGCTCATAATAACGCAAGTCCAAGTTGTCTTTGTCTTCGACCCTAATTTTTTTTTTTTTTTTTTTTTTTTTTTTTTTTTTTTTTTTTTTTTTTTTTTTTTTTTTTTTGGTATGTGAAACGAAAAATTTAACTTTAAGGAATTAGAAGGAAATTACCTAGACACTAACAATGAAAGAAAAGATTTACCAAGTAAGAATTATCTAAAATTGACCAATTTAAAACCATCTTAAAAAGTTTATGTAAAATTGACTTGGAAGCAGATACGTTCGCTGGAGAAAGTCGAGGCCCAGTTTAGGGATTTGCAAAAAGGGGCTTCAAGGCCTCGCACACCCGAAACACCAAATATTCCTCAATTTCTGGGCAGTTTTTATTCTAATTATCAAATAATTTTTTTTTTATATTGAAACCCCCCCTCCCCCGCCCCGAAAAAAGTCTTGCATACATGTCTGGCCCAGTTAACCCGGAATTTCATGAACTTTTATTTTGTAAAAACTCTGCTAAGATTGACCACTTTGTTATCTTCTTAATAATCTGCCCCGTCTCCGAAACAATTCTACGCACCTTAATCTGAATAAATAAACAACAAATGTTTTGCATACTTTGGAAATAAAAAGTTAAAACTTTTGTTTAGTTGTAATGAATCTGTGAACCTGTGAGGGAATTATTTTAGTAGCGGTAATGATGAGATGTTATTGGGAATCCTTAAATCAATCTCTCATAGTGGCAATAGGTTATTTTATTGTGGAAGGTTTAAAGACCGGTAAATATGATATTTTTTTCGTTAAGTGTATCAGCTTTATTTTTTAAAGCTTTGGGCCCTCATAAGAAAAGTAGGACTTAATCATAGGGCTTTTATCAGTTTTGAATTAAACCACGTGTCCTCTAACTTTCAGAAATCACGTACAGCAGGTGATGCATGCCAAGGGTAATGAAAGTTTGCCAAGCATGGCAGGACTGTACTAATCTTCACAGGGACTGTGCCAAGCGTGACGAAACTGTCAGGCTCACGTAAGGCTCCGAGATGTACATCAGGTGGGGGAAGGTGGGTGACTCTAAAAGCAAACATGACGTATGAACCCATTTACCGAGCAAAAACAGAAATGAATATGGCGTGTCTTCATTCTGCAAGAGTTTTCGGGATTACCATAAAAGAATAAAAACGTTCTTGACAGTTCTAGCACCGACAAATATACTTAAAACTTAACTTTAGTATCCAGGGACATGCATGTGCGAAGAATTCTGCTCTAGGCAAAAGCAGAGAGGATCTACTTAAAAAGGTGGCATAAAATAGGTAAATTATATGTAAAAAAAAGAAATTACAGGAATACGTAATATTACGGAAGGGTTTTCTTTTGTAAGTGCCTGCGCATGGACCAAAAGGGAAATCTAGAATTTCTTTCAAGTAACTTATCAACTGAAAGACAATCATGCCGTTCTATGCATTTTCATTGTTTTTGTTGTTGTTTTGTTGTTTCTAAATACTGTATAATAATCGCTAATTTCATAATTACTTATCAGGCCCACCTCCTCGCCTATTGCCTGGATATAGCCCTAGGTTATATGCAAACTATGCTGATTTTATTGTGGTTCTTTTTTTAAATTATTTTCATTTGGGATTTTGACCAACCATCAATCATATTAGGTAAAAAAAAAATAATGCAAGCGAAAAATTTGCCATTTTTTAATATAGCCTTTTGCGATATCCAGGCATTACAGGGATGGCTGGAACGCCATTGCGAAGGTAGCGATTATTATACCTTTAAAAGGTGTTGAAAGATGCATTTAAAGATCAGTTTATCTTTCAGCTAGCGAAGTAATAAAACAAGCCTTAAATTTACCAAAATATTTACCCTTTAAAAGCGGAAATGCTAATAGAACTGTTTCAAAAAGGAAAACAAATGAATGATATAAAAATATATTTTTCTACCCTCCCCCCTCCCCCGTAACTCTTTTCTTTTTCTACCCAGGTGTTCTCTCGAAGAAAAACTGAATGGAGTTTCAATGGGTAAAGAAAAGTTAGTCAGACCTTTGGCTCGCCCTGAATGATAAACTATAAATAATCTTATTGGGGTCACGACCATCATTAACTAAATCATAATGAAACATTAAAGTCGAGAAAAAACCTTACCTTTTGCCAAAGCCAATGTAGATTGATCCTGGTCCAATTGATAGAGAACTCCTTCATAACGCATCTTTGACTTTGAAAGTATACTTATTTTACTTCCGATGTAAGGATTAACCTTAGCTGCTGCTGCAGGCTGTGATTTTTTCGTATCTTTGTCCATTGATGTTAACAGGTTAGCATCTAGATTTCAACTAAATTGATTGAATGAAATAGTTAGTCATATCAAAAAGTTTATTCGAGAATTAAGCCTGAGCTGAAAAGAAGTTTTGAAATAGATGTGAAAAGGTTTTTAAATGGCGAAATTTTTCCCAAGAGAAGAGTAATAAAAAACAATGATCCTTGGAATTCCTTAAATGTAACAATATAGAGGATTAAGAGTGAGCTGTGACCAAAAATTTGTCTAGTGAAATGCTTCATTGACAGCATAATTATTATGTTGAAACTTTAACGTAAAGAGGGGTGCTACCCCCTTACACGTAGAATTCCTGTCAGTTTCACATTGTAACGCCGCTTTTTTACTTCCATTTTTTTTTATCTATTGATGAAACAGAACAATGCGCTGAGAGTGCTGCATCAAAACTGCAGCCCCTGCACTATTATACCAGGATGTGCTAAACTAAGCCTTGAAACTCTTTTTTTACGATTGTATAGTTTAAGTCGAAATGAAGGCAGGAGTACCATTTGGGGGGGCGGGGTAGTTCCCTTTTAGATTTTGAAAAGCACCTCGTTTCGTCTTGGTATTTTCCTTAACAAACATCGAAAAAAATAAATGGCCCTCCTTAGATTTCAAAATAATGTTTTAGTAACTTCAGTAAGAAAAAAAACGATTTCCTATTAAATTTTCGTGAATTGGGGCCCCTGGATCAAATGCAAAGTAAAAAAAAGGGAACCCTGAAGCTGGAAGCAGTTTTACTATCATTTTGGTGTGAAAACATTTTTTTTCCTCGAAAGGCATAGAACATAACTGTTGACACAAAAACTGCATTCATATCCAAGTTTTTATCAATCAAAAAACCCACATTAAAACGAATGATGAATAGGGATTAGTAATGAATGTCGGCTCCTCTATGTGACTGCGGTCTGGCTCGCGAGTTATCCCCAAAAACGTTTTTTCGAGTAAAAATCGATCCAGGTATTTAACGTCTTTTGGTTGGCAACATAACTACAGTTAGACGGTATGTTTCACAGTGCACTTATAACAATACGAAGTATTTTTTTTTTTTTTTTTTTTATAAAATTGCGTTATGTTTGAAAATCTAAGAAGTAAGAATAGATTTGCTTCTCATCGACAATGCAAAACAGAGGATTTCAAGTTAGTATTTACAGGGAACTGGACACCCACTAAAGAACGATGTTGGCACAATGTGTTTTTTTTTCCTCTATACTCGGGCACTTCGTATCAAAGGAATTGTCGTAGAAACTTCGAAAAGGGCTCGTTCGATTGGAAATTGGAGTAACTAGTGCCCTTTTTAATAGTCGAAAGTGATTGAAGGGCATCTAAACCCCCCCCCCCCCCCACGCCCATCATTTCCCCAAACACATCCAATCAAAATTTTGAGATAGCCATTTTTTTCAGCGTAGTTGATTTCCAGATAGAAAATATGTTTTTAAGGAGGACACTCCCCCACAACCCCTCGGGGCAAGGGTTTTTAAGTTATGACCGGAGGGCATATAAGAACGATGTTGGTACAATGTATTATTTGTTATTCTTTTCCTTTAGAGCAGGGCACTTTCGTATCGAAGAAATTGTCGTAGAAACTTCGAAAAGGGCTCATTCAATTGGAAATTGGAGTGGCTTGTGCCCTTTTCAATAGTCACAAGTGATTGGAAGACACTAACACCCCTTCCAAGCCCAACATTTTCCGAAACACATCCAATCAAAATTTTGAGATAGCCATTTTGTTCAGCGTAGTTGATTTCCAGATAGAAATTATGTTTTTGAGGAGGATACTCCCCCACAGCCTTCAGGGCAAGGGTTGTAAGTTATGCCCTGGGGGCATATAAGGTTTTTATAGAAGGCGTTGTCGTAGAAACTTCTAAAAAAGCTCATTCGATTGGAAATTCAAAGGCTAGTGCCCTTTTTAATAGTCGAAAGTGATTGGAGAGGCAACTAGCCCCCTCCTCACACCCATCATTCCCCCAAACGCATTCGATCAAAATTTTGAGATAGCTATTTTGTTCAGCGTAGTTGATTTCCAGATAGAAAATATGTTTTTGAGGAGGACACTCCTCCACAACCCTCGGGGCAAGGGTTGTAAGTTATGCTCTGGGGGTATATAAGGTTTTTATAGAAGGCGTTGTCGTAGAAACTTCAAAAAAGGCTCATTCGATTGGAAATTCAAAGGCTAGTGCCCTTTTTAATAGTCGAAAGTGATTGGAGGGCAACTAGCCCCCTCCTCACACCCATCATTCCCCAAACGCATTCGATCAAAATTTTGAGATAGCCATTTTGTTCAGCGTAGTTGATTTCCAGATAGAAAATATGTTTTTGAGGAGGACACTCCTCCACAACCCTCGAGGCAAGGGTTGTAAGTTATGCTCTGGGGGTATATAAGGTTTTTACACAACGCGTTGTCGTAGAAACTTCATAAAGGGCTCAATCAATTGGAAATTGAAATGGCTAGTGCCCTTTTTAATAGTCGAAAGTGATTGGAAGGCAATTTACACCCCTTCCACGCCCACCATTTCCCTAAACACATCCAATAAAAATTCTGAGATAGCCAATTTGTCCCTAGACGTTCGAAGTTCAGGAAATTAAACCTTTGAGCAGGACAATCCCCCCACAGTCTTCAGGGCAACGGTTTATAAGTTATGCCCTGGGGGCATATAAGGTTTTTATTGAAATCTTTGTCGTAGAAACTTGAAAAAGGGCTCATTCAGTTCGAAATGTAAAGGGCTAGTATCCTTTTTAATAGTAACCTTTTTTAGATAGCCATTTTGTTCAACGTAGTTGAAAGTTCTGGAAATTGTGTATTTAAGGATGACAAACTCCCCAGAGCCCCAAGGGCAAAGGTTGTAAGTTCTGCCCTGAGGACATATAAGGTTTTATAGATAGAGTTGTCGTAAAACTTCAAAAGGGGCTCATTCAATTGGAAATTGAGAGGGCTAGTGCCCTTTGTAATAGTCGAAAGTGATTGGGGGGTAACTAACCCCCCTCTCACGCCCACCATTCCTCCAAACACATCAAATCAAATTTTCAGATCGCCATTTTGTTCAAAGTATTAGAAAGTTCTGGAAATTAGGTCTTTGAGAATGACACCCCCCTCCCCCTTCAGCACTCAGGGCAAGGGTTGTAAGTTATGCCCTGGGGGCATTTAGGATTTTTATTGAACGTTTTGTCGTATAAACTTCAGAAGGGCTCATTTCATTGGAAATTGAAAGGGCTAGGGCCATTTTTAATAGTTGATAGTGAATGGAGAGCGACTACCGCCCCTCTCACACCCACCATTTCCCCAAACACATCCAATCAATATTGAGAGACAGCCATTTTGTTTAACGTAGTTGAAAGTTCTGGAAATTCGGTCTTAGAGGATGACAACCACCCTAACAGACCTTATGCTAAGGGTTGTAATTTATGCCCTGGGGGCGTATAAGGTGTTTATAGAAAGCGTTGTCGTTTCAAAAAGGGCTCATTCGATTGGAATCGAAAGGCCTAGTACCCTTTTTAATAGTCGAAAGTGATTGGAAGGCTTGACATTTTTATAGTAAAGATCGATGTGGGTATAATATATTATTTGTTGTTGTTGTTGTTGTTTAGACCAGGGCACTTCGTATCGAAGGAGTTGTCGTGGAAACTTCGAAAAGGGCTCATTCGAATGAAGATAGAAAGGGCTGATGCCCTTTTTCATAGTCGAAAGAGATTGGAGGGCAACTAATCCCCTTCCCACGCCCACCCTCCCATTTGCCCATTATGTTTAAAAACTAAATGTTGCCTTAAGATTAAATCAAAATGCACTGTGTTAATGCTAATTCCCAATAAGGCATCTCAGCAGTATCCCAAGAACGACTGGGGGTATTATGTTCAAACTTTCGGGGCTACTTCTGCTCTCTTAAAATTTAACCAAATCAAAATAGCACAAGTGTATCCAAGCTATCAAAGAAAGTAAACAGATTTTTTTGTGAATGGTATCAAGTTTCCCATTTCAGGTTGACTAGAAGAGGCATGAAACTAAATTAAACAGTACTATTTGTGTCCAGATTTTTAAAAGAGTGTATGTTGTTAAAAATTGCTGAAAATTTTTCTCCAGCATACAAATAGCAGGCCAAACTATAAAGTCTTTAAAAAAACGAAAAGATTTGAAGTATTATTTTATTTTTCCCTGAAAAGACTATGTCAATATAAAACGAACAGAAATTAATTAAAAAAAACTTTTTCCAAAAAATAAGTTTTTCAAAAAAAAGTAAAAAACTCCATTAAAAAAAATGAGCAAAAATAAAATCAAATAGTCTACCAAGCGTGAAACTACAACAAATCAGCATCGATAAATAAATGAAACCCAGGACGAACAGAAATTACAATAAATAACCGAGTCAAACTCGAAACGAGCAGAAATTAACATAAGTTGGGCGCGAAACCCCTATGCCTTCCCAAGGCCAGAACAAAATTTGCACTTTACTAAAAAAAATACAAATGAATGTGCATTGTCAGTTTAATATACATATACTTATATTTAGTAATCAAAATGTTAATATTATTGGATTTATTAAAGTGATAAAAGTAAAAACATTTAAATTTTTTCAGTAAAGTGCAAATTTTTTTCTGGCCTTGGGAAGGCATAGGGGTTTTGTGCCCAACTTATGTTAATTTCTGCTCGTTTTGAGTTTGACTCGGTTATTTATTGTAATTTCTGTTCGTTTTGGGTGTCATTTATTTATCGATGCTGATTTTGTGGAAAAGGTTTTTTAAATTAATTTAACAGAAAAAAAAGAACAGAAGAGTCTCCAAATATTTCACGATATTTTTCACTATTACTTTTATAATACTCAATTTATGGAAGACCAAGTTTATTGGATATGTGCCTTAGAAGCGTTATCAAACAGTTCGTGGTAACGAACTGTAAGTAAGGAGCGACACGGCTCAATAGTATCCAAAACTCTAAAAAAACGGAATTTTGATACCAGTAGATACATCAAAAGAATTGTATTTTTATGTTGATTTTAAATATTTAAGTTTCATCAAGTTTGGTTTTACCCATTAAAAGTTACGAGCATGAAAAATTTGCCTTATTTTCGAAAAGGGGGAAACTCGCCCTAGAAGTGGTCGAATCTTAACGAAAATTAAACCATCATATTCAGCACATCAGAGAACTTTACTGTAGAGGTTTTTCAATCTCCTATCTGCAAAAATGTGGAATTTTGCATTTTTTGTCAGAAGAAAGATTACGGATGCGTGTTTATTTGTTTGTTTGTTTTGTTGTTTTTTTCAGGGGTGATCGTATCGATCAAGTGTTATAAAATATCGCGATAGGGCTCATTCAAACGAAAATTAAAAGTTCTAGTGCCCTTTTTAAGTGACCAAAAAAATGGAGGGCAACTAGGCCCCCTCCCAAGCTCATTTTTCCCCAAAGTCACCGAATAAAAATTTAACGTTTTTGATTACTAAATATCAGTATATATATATATTAAACTGACAATGCATATTAATTTGTATTTTTTTTTCAGTAAAGTGCAAATTATGTTCTGGACTTGGGAAGGCATATGGGTTTGAGCCCAACTTATGTTAATTTCTGCCATTTTTGAGTTTGACTCGGTTATTTATTGTAATTTCTGTTCGTTTTGGGTTTCATTTATTTATCGATGCTGATTTGTGGTAGTTCCACGCTTGGTAGATTATCTGATTTTATTGTTGCTCATTTTTTTGTTTAATGGTGTTCTTTACTTTTCTTTGAAAATTTTTTTTGTGGAAAAAAATTTAATTAATTTGAGTTCGTTTTATATTGACATAGTCTTTTCAGGGAAAAAGAAAATAATACTTTAAATCTTTTCGTTTTTTTTAAGAATTTATAGTTTGGCCTGCTATTTGTATGCTGGAGAAAAAATTTTCAGCAATTTTTAACAACATACACCCTTTTAAAAATCTGGACGCAAATAGTAGTGTTAAATTTAGTTTCATACCTCCTCTAGTTGACCTGAAATGGAAAACTTGATACCATTTTCAAAAAAATCTGTTTACTTTCTTTGATAGCTTGGATACACTTACGGTATTTTGATTTGGTTAAATTTTAAGACCAGAAGTAGCCCCGAAGTTTGGGAGCTTATTGGGAATTAGCATTAACACTGTGCATTTTGATTTAATCTTAAGGCAACATATAGTTTTTAAACATAAAGGTAAATGGGAGGGTGGGCGTGGGAGGGGGATTGGTTTCCCACCAATCACTTTCGACTATTAAAAAGGGCATCAGCTCTTTCTATTTAGCCCTTTCTATTTATAAACAACAACAACAAAATAATACATTATACCCACATCAATCTTTACTATAATTAAATTAAAAAAACAAGTTTTTTAACTGAAAGTAAGGAACGACGTTAAAACTTAAAACGAACAGAAATTATTCCGTATATGAAGGGGGCTGTCCCCTCCTCAACGTCTCGCTCTTTATGCTAAAGTTTTTTTATTGTTTAAAAAAATAGAGTTGTGAGAAAGTCAAACTTTAGCGTAAAGAGTGAGGCGTTGAGGAGGGGTCAGCCCCCTTCATATACTGAATAATTTCTGTTCGTTTTAAGTTTTAACGTCGTTCCTTATTTTAAGTTAAAAAAACTTTTTTTTTATTTAATTTTTGAACGTTTTTGAATTAATGCAGGTTTTGATTTTGGCTCACCGTACATGAATAATTAAAACAAATTTGCATATTAATTTTATTTTTATTTGGTTAAATGGCATTTCTCGAAACTTGTTTTATTTTATTTACGAACGTTTTTATTAGTAATAAATATAAGTAACTTATGAATTAACTTACGTAACGAACTTCTATATTCATAAATTTTTAACACGTATATTAGGGGGGTTCGCCCCCTAGTCAATACCTTGCTCTTTAAGCTAAAGTTCGAATTTTTTCCAATTCTTTAAAAATGACCCCTTAACCACAATCAGTTGATCAGTTGAAATCAGCTGAAAAACTTGTTTTTTTTGTGTGTTTTTTTTCTGATCTTTTTCTTTAATAATGCTGGGAAATCCGGCACCCCCTTCATAGCAATGTCCCTTCCCCCATGAAAACTTCCTTCATGGAAAGATCCTCCCATATAACCCCCGACCCACCCCCTCCCCCCACCTATCAGAAAAACTCCCCCCTGAAAACGTCTGAATACTTCCCAATAAACAATACTATATGTTAACATTGAGTTAAGTTCATAACTTTCAGCCCTCCCCCCGGAGACTTTGGGGGATTAATTCATCCTAAAAGACATTTTTATATATTTTCGACCATGCTGAACAAAATGACTATCTCAAAATTTTGATCGGGTGACTTTGGGGAAAAATGAGCGCGCGAGGGAGCCTAGTTGCCCTCCATTTTTGTTCGTCACTTAAAAAGGGCACTAGAACTTTTGATTTCCGTTCCAATGAGCCCTCCCACGATATTCCTCCCACGATAATGTCCATTCGAATTAGTCATTTCCCAATATTCTAGAACTATTGGTTCGGTGCGATCCCCCCTGGGAAAAAATAAAAAATAAAATAAATAAACACGCATCCGTGATCTTTCTTCTGGCAAAAAATGCAAAATTCCCAAATTTCCGTAGATAGGAGCTTGAAACCTCTACAATAGGGTTCTCTGATACGCTGAATATGATGGTGTGATTTTCATTAAGGTTCTATAACTTTTAGGGGGTCTTTCCCCCTTTTTTCGAAAATCAGCCAAATTTTTTCAGGCGCGTAACTTTTGATGGGTAGGACTAAACTTGATGAAAGTTACATATTTAAATTCAGCATAGAAATCTGATTCTTGTGATGTATCTATTGCTATCAAAAACCCGTTTTCTAGAGTTTCGGTTACCATTGAGCCGGGTCGCTCCTTACTTACAGTTCGTTACCACGAACTGTTTGAAAATGTCAAGCCTTCCAATCACTTTCGACTATTAAAAAGGGCACTAGGCCTTTCAATTTCCAATCGAATGAGCCCTTTTTGAGTTTCTAAGGCAACGCTTTCTATGAACACCTTATACGCCCCCAGGGCATAAATTACAACTCTTACCCTACGGGATGTGAGGGTGGTTGTCATCCTCTAAGACCTAACTTCCAGAACCCTTCAACTACGTTAATCAAAATGGCTATTTCAAAATTTGGATTGGATGTGTCTGGGAAAATGGTGGGCGTGAAAGGGGCGTTAGTCACTCTCCAGTCACTTTCAACTATTAAAAAAAGGAACTAGCCCTTTCAATTTCCAATCAAATGAGCCCTTTTGAAGTTTCTACGACAACGCTTTCAATAAAAGTCTTATATGCCCCCAGGCCATAATTTACAGCCGTTGCCCTGAGGGCTAGGGGGGGGGGTGTCATCCTCAAAGACCTAATTTCCAGAACTTTCTGCAACGTTGAACAATATGCTATCTGAAAATTTTTGATTGGATGTGTTTGGGGGAATGGTGGGCGTGACAGGGGGGAGGGGGGTTAGTTACCCTCCAATCACTTTCAACTATTAAAAGGGCACTAGCCCTCTCCTATTTCCAAATTGAATACGTTCCAAAATTTTGAAGTTTTTTGGACAACTTCTATCTATAAAAACCTTATGTGCCCCCAGGGCATAACTTACAACTCCATCACTTTCGGGGGTTAAAAAGGGCACTAGCCCTTAAATATGAATTTCCTAATGAGCTTTCAACTAAGTCGAAAAAAACGCTCTCTAGCTTTGATTGAATGTGTTTGGGGAACCCTTACCCTGGTGGGCTGAGAGGGGGGTCAGGGGTTAATTAATCTCCACTCACTTTCAAACTACCATTAAAAAGGGCAATTTCAATTTCTAATCAAATGAGCCCTTTCTGAAATTTCTACAACAACTTTCTATATAAGCCTTTCAACTATTAAAAAAAGGCATAGCTTTTCAACCCTTGCCAATGAAAGAGCTCTGATGGTTTCTATCATCCTACAAGTCCCTAAAAATTTCCATAACTTTCGACTACGTTGAACACAAAATGGATATCTCAAAATTTGATTGAATGTGTTTGGTGAAATGCTGGGCGTGAGAGGGGGTTAGTTGCCCCTCAATCACTTTCGACTATTAAAAAGGCACTAGCCCTTTCAATTTCCAATTTAATGAGCCCTTTTGAAGTTTATACTACCAACATCGCCATCAATAAAAAACTTATATGCCCCCAGGCCATAACTTTACGACCGTTTGCCCTGAGGGCTGGGGGGGTGCAGGGGTTGTCATCCTTAAAGACCTAATTTCCAAAACTTTCAACAACGTTGAACAAAATGGCTATCTAAAAATTTTGACTTGACGTGTTTGGGAAAACGGTGGGCGTGAGAGAGGGGCTAGTTACCCTCAAATCACTCTTTCGAGACTTTTAAAAAGGGCACTAGCCCTTTGAATTTCCAATCGAATGAGCTCTTTTTTGAAGTTTTTACACATCTAAAAAAACCTTATATGCCCCCAGGGTATAACTTATAACCCTTGCCCTGAAGACTGTGGAGGGAGCGTTCTAATCAAAGGTACAATTTTCCTGAACTTTAAACTGCGTGTCGAAAAAATGACTCTCAAACTTTTGATGCGTGGACTATATCTCAAAATTTTGATGTTTTGGGGGAAATAGTGGGCGTGGAGGGGGTGTTATTGCTCTCCAATCACTTTCGACTATTAAAAAGGGCAATTTCAATTTCCAAAATGAGCCCTTTTTGAAGTTTCTACACGACAACGCGTTCTATGATAAATCCTTATAAGCCCCAAGGGCATAACTTACAACCCTTGCCCAGAGGGCTATGGGGGGTTATCATCCTAAAAGACCTAATTTCCAGAACTTTCACTACGTTGAACAAAATCGCTATCTTAAAATTTTGTATTGGATGTGTTTGGGGAAAAGGTGGGCGTGAGAGGGAGGGGGGGTAGTTGCCCTCAATTACTTTCTACTATTAAAAGGGCACTAGCCCTTTGAATTTCCAATCGAATGAGCCCTTTTTGAAGTTTTTACGACAACGCTTTCTATAAAAAAAAACCTTATATGCCCCCAGGGCATAACTTATACGATCCTTGCCCTGAGGGCTTTGGGGGAGTGTCATCCTCAAAACCTAATTTCTATCTAAAACTTTCAACTACGCTGAATAAAAACTGGCTATCTAAAAATTTTGATCGGATGTGTTTGGGGAAAAGTGGCGCGAGAGGGGGTTAGTTGCCCTCAAATCACTTTCGACTATTAAAAAAGGGCACTAGACCTTTGAATTTTCCAATCGAATGAGCCTTTTTCAAGTTTCAACGACAATGATTTCAATAAAACTTATATGCCCCCTTGGCATAACTTATAACCCTTGCCCTGAAAACTGTGGGGGGAGTCCTGCTCAAAGGTATAATTTCCTGAACTTTAAACTGCGTGGAACAAAATGACTATCTCAAAATTTTGATTGGATGTTTGGGGAAATGGTGGGCGTGGAAGGGGTGTTAGTTGCCTTCCAATCACTTTCTACTATTAAAAAGGGCACTAGCCATTTCAATTTCCAATCAAATGAGCCCTTTTTGAAGTTTCTACGACAATGCGTTCTATATAAAACCTTATATGCCCCAGGGCATAACTTACAACCCTTGCCCTGAGGGCTGTGGGGGGGGGGTTGTCATCCTCAAAGACTAATTTCCAGAACTTTCAACTAAGTTCACAAAATGCCATCTTAAAATTCGTGATTGGATGTGTTTGGGAAAAGGTGGGCGTGAGAGGGGGGGTAGTTGCCCCCAATCACTTTCGACTATTAAAAAGGGCACTAGCCCTTTGAATTTCCAATCGAATGAGCCCTTTTTGAAGTTTTTACGACAACGCTTTCTATAAAAACCTTATATGCCCCTAGGGCATAACTTATAATCCTTGCCCTGAGGGCTTTGGGGGAGTGTCCCTCCTCAAAAACACAATTTCTATCTAGAAATCAACTACGCTGAACAAACTGGCTATCTAAAAATTTTGATCGGATGTGTTTGGGGAAAAAGTGGGCGCGAGAGGGGGGTTAGTTGCCCTCAAATTACTTTCGACTATTAAAAAAGGCACTAGACCTTTGAATTTTCAATCGAATGAGCCCTTTTTTCAAGTTTCAACGACAATGATTTCAATAAAAACTTATATGCCCCCTTGGCATAACTTATAACCCTTGCCCTGAAGACTGTGGGGGAGTGTCCTGCTCAAAGGTATAATTTCCTGAACTTTAAACTGCGTGGAACAAAAAGGCTATCTCAAATTTTGATTGGATGAGTTTGGGGAAATGGTGGGCGTGGAAGGGGTGTTAGTTGCCTTCCAATCACTTTCTACTATTAAAAAGGGCACTAGTCATTTCAATTTCCAATCAAATGAGCCCTTTTTTTTGAAGTTTCTACGACAATGCGTTATATAAAAACCTTATATGCCCCCAGGGCATAACTTACAACCCTTGCCCTGAGGGCTGTGGGGGGGGGGGGGGTTGTCATCCTCAAAGACTTAATTTCCAGAATTTTCAACTAAGTTCAACAAAATGGCCATCTTAAAATTGTGATTGGATGTGTTCTGGGAAAAGGTGGGCGTGAGAGGGGGGGTAGTTGCCCTTCAATCACTTTCGACTATTAAAAAGGGCACTAGCCCTTTGAATTTCCAATGGAATGAGCCTTTTTTTAAGTTTCTACGACAACGCTTTCTATAAAAACCTTATATACCCCCAGGGCATAACTTACAACACTTGCCCTGAGGGCTTTGGGGGATTGTCCTCCTCAAAAACATAATTTTTATCAGGAAATCAACTACGCTGAACAAAATGGATATCTCAAAATTTTGATTAGATGTGTTTCGGGAAATGGTGGGCATGGAAGGGGTGTTAGTTGCCTTCCATTCACTTTCGACTATTAAAAATGGCACAAGCCACTCCGATTCCCAATTTAATGAGCCCTTTTCGAAGTTTCTACGACAACTTCTTCGATTTGAAGTGCCCTGGTCTAAAGGAAAAAATAATAAAATAATACATTGTGCCAACATCGTTCTTATATGCCCCCAGGGCATAACTTACAACACTTGCCCTGAGGGCTGTGGGGGAGTGTCCTCTTCAAAAACATATTTTTCTATCTGGAAATCAACTACGCTGAACAAAATGGCTATCTCAAAATTTTGATTGGATGTTTTTTCGGGATATGATGGGCTTGGAAGGGGTGTTATTTGCCTTCCAATCACTTTCGATTATTAAAAAGGGCACTAGCCACTCCAATTTCCAATCGAATGAGCCCTTTCCAAAGTTTCTACAACTCCTTCGATACGAAGTGACCAAGAAAAAAAATAATACATTGTGCCAACACCGTTCTTTACTTAGGCAGCGCTATTGCGCTGCCTAAGATATTGTCATGGGGGAAGGGACATTTCTATGAGGAGCTCAGCATTATTTAAAAAAAAAACGATCAAAAATTAAATAAAAAAACAATTTTTTTTCAACTGAAAGTAAGGAGCAATATTAAAAAACTTAAAACGAACAGAAATTATTACGTATATAAGGGGTTCTCCCTCTAGTAAATACCTCTCTCTTTATGCTAAAAAAAGTAAATTAATATGCCAATTTCATTTTAATTATTCATGTACGGTGAGCCAAAATCAAAGCTGCATTAATTCAAAAACGTTCAGAAATTAAATAAAAAAAAAGTTTTTTTTTTAACTGAAAGTAAGGATCGATATTAAAACTTAAAACGAACAGAAATTATTCCGTATATGAAAGGGGCTGTCCCCTCCTCAACGCCTTGCTCTTTACGCTAAGTTTTTTATTGTTTAAAAAATAGACTTGTGAGAAAGAGTCAAACTTTAGCGTAAAGAGCAAGGCGTTGAGGAGGGGATAGCCCTTTCATATATGGAATAATTTCTGTTCGTTTTAAGTTTTTAATGTCGATCCTTACTTTCAGTTAAAAAAAACTTTTTTTATTTAATTTCAGTTTATAATCGGGTTAGGTCCTTCTCTTATTTATTCTTAAATTAAGCATTCGGAACTTATCATTCGTTAGCACGATGTTGTTATATTACCTACGAAGGGTCGCCAGATTCCACGCCAGAGCCACGTAAATAAGGCGGGGTTCGGTCCGTGCCTCCTCTAAAATGGCTAAAAGCTTAAGATCATTCCTAAAAAGTATCATATTGTCATGGAATTTACCTGTTTATACAATTTCTTTGGTACTTCACTAAGCCCATAACCAAAATCTTCATTGACATTTGAAATTGTGATTCAGCCCTTTTAGCGCCAGTATAGGTCACTTCGCAGCCATAATTAGCAGAACATAACTTTTTCTTCTTTTTTTAGTCGACTAGCCGCTTCTTTAACTGAACAGGGTGCTAGATCCCAAAACAACTAATAAAATGAGTCCTTTCGGAATTTTCAATGACATAGGTCCCGCACGAAATAAAAAAAAAGAACTCCTACAGTGATGAAAAATACATTGCAACAGTACTGAACAATCCAGTAGCCAAAAAATATACATTTTTTATTACTTTAGAAGGAGTATATAAAATCGAAAGTGAAATTTCCAACTGATTAGTTAAATTTTTACAAGGTTTTATCCGTGAAAATTCAAGCATTGACAATCTGTAGATTTCCAAAGCAACAAAACTTTCAAATAAAAGCAATACCTTATTTATCCTGATTTTTCATCCACGTTCCTTGTTTTTTAATTTGGGGCCCGCTACTACCAAAATTGCATAACTGAATTTGGAGATCTTTTCCGTTCAGAAATGAATTCGCGATTTTTCCCTTTTTTCAAGATTAATTAAAAAAGCTTTTTCCACAAAATAAGTTTTTCAAAAAAAAGTAAAGAACTCCATTAAACCAAGAATGAACAAAAATAGAATCAAATAATCTACCAAGCATACAGCTACCACAAATCAGTATCAATAAATAAATGAAACCCAAAACAAACAGAAATTAAAATAAATAACAGAGTCAAACTCAAAACGAGTAGAAATTAATATGAGTAGGGCTCAAAACCCCTGTGCTTTCTAAAAGCTAGAATATAATTTGTACTTTACTAAAAAAAAGTCTCTTAAATATTTTCACTTTTATACATTTAAGAAATAACAAATTAATTAAGATTTTAAGGAATAAATATCAGCATATGTACATTAAGCTGACAATGCACATTCATTTGAGTTTTTTTCAGTAAACTACAAATTATATTCTTGCTTTTTAGAAAGCTTAGGCGTTTTGAACCCTACTCATATTAATTTCTGCTCGTTTTGAGTTTGAATCTGTTATTTATTTTAATTTTATGTTATTTATTTTAAGTCCAACTCCATTAAAGATTTTTGCAATAATATTATGCACCTGAATTCACTCTTAAAAGATTTAACCCATTTATATTATCACACAAATTTCCGTGAGTGAATTGTGCTTTTTTGCGGTTATATCTCAAACTCCCTGAACGCTACACATTTAGAATAAACCGTAAAAAGTAACATTTGTTTGACAGATCATTTCAGCCAACTCAACGTTTTGAATTTTGGGCAACTATGAAAGTAGAACTGATCGTTCCTAGACGTTCGCAAGTTCAAATGTGCTACTAAGATAGTAATGTACCCCAAATTACGACACTGGACAACTTATCAATCGCTTATTTCAAACGAATCAGTTCATTGACGCCAATGAAGCTTCTATGGAAGAAATTTGGCAAAAATTTGTTTTAAAACCAAACAAATAAAATTGAATGTGCTACTCTTAACAACTATTTATTAGGAAGCAGCCTGAGGAAACCATTCCTCAACTGGGCCCATACGCTGATGTTTCCTTTCCAAACTTCGATATATTCTACAATACCCAATTGTTTAAGTTTTACCCCTTTCTCCCTTATATTCAAATCGTTGAAATCTCTAAATTAAGAAGACAAAAGTTGCAGAATCTCTTAAGATAAAACAAAAGAAATTCACGATTCCGTTGAGTTTTCCAATGTTTGTCTTGTTACTTGTTTAAGTACAGTTAATTTCTCTAAAAAAAAAAAAAAAAAAAAAAAAAAAAAAAAAAAAAAAAAAAAAAAAAAAAAAAAAAAAAAAAAAAATCAACCATAACGTTGTATTATTTTCACGATTTCATTATTTTCATGATTATTTTCATTCATGATTTTGGAGGAAAAGTCTTTTGAGTCTCTGATTGACATTTTCCTATTCCAACATCAGAAAAACTTAGGACTCCGTCTTCTTTCTTTTAATTTGTAGGCTGATTTTATGGCCCGAAAGCAAACCGCTTCTCCCTACGAGAGGACCAATAACACTCAAAGAACGTAACATTCAAAACAAAAAAAATTGATAATTTGTCGGCAAAATGTGTTTTTTTAGAGACAACATAATTTCGTTTCATGGATATTGGACAAGATACCAATGATCCTTTTCAGTTGAAAGAAATAGGAATTTTTCATATGGAACAATCATGATTTTTTTTTTTTTTTTTAATCTAAAAAAATCCACATTTTTCAAACAAAATTTAATATTAAGCATATTCGTAATTGTTTTTCTGAAAGCAAAATAAGTTTTGAAATGCAATTTCCCTTTAGTACTGAAAGATGATTGGAAAAAAGAAACGGGAGTCAGCTAAAAAGGATATAGTACCAGTTTAGCTGTTTAGAATCGTTAATTGTAGAGTATAAGCATTAACTTTAAATATGTATTTAAATAAATTTTACTTTACTTTAAATAACATTACTTTAAATTACATTACTTTAAATAAATATATTTGAGAGTAACTTTAAAATATTAGCGTTGGAAGTAGTTACTATTCCTATTTGAATGTGTTTTATAAGGCAGAGTAAATTGAATTTTTATTAAAAATTAAATTTAAAGTTTCCAATTTTTGCTTAAAAAAAAAAATGATAGTAAATATAGAGTGAGGCAAAATACCGCATATACTGTATCCTAAGTCGAAAGGCCTTGTCTTCTATATAATTTTCGTGAACAATATAAGGAGACGTCTTTATAATAAAGTTGAAGGATCAACAAAGAACTCCCAAAGAACTTCTGAACACGCATCGCAGCACTAAGTCGCCGGGCGAGTCCACCAAAGTTGCGCCTTCGTCCCCTTTCACACTCTCGAGACCTGCTCCACTTATAAAGTTTATACTTCCTTCACATATTACCTAATGAGCTCTTCGCTCCGTTCGAGGATGACATTCTCCTCGCTTGGCCTCCTTTGGATTACCCTAAATCACCTATTTTTCAGAACGATTTATTATCCTTCATCCGTAGAATACGACCAAACCAGCTTAATATTTCTTAAATTATACGTTACAGTGATGACAGTGGTTAAGTACGGATCTCAAAAGTGGGCTCTTCGGAAGAAGGAGGAGAATTTGTTTATTTTCTTCCAGATAAATTATCTATGGACTGTTTTGGGAACCCGTCTGACAAACCGCATTGCAAACAGTAGGCTAGACGAAAAATTTGGTTTTATCCCAATTTCTAGGGACACAATGAAAGAAAGGTTGAGATGACTAGTACTTAATATGCGGATGAAGGATGACAGATTGCCGAAGATCGTCCTTTTCGGTCATCACCTAGGCCCAAACGAAAAGCAGTTCGTCCTGAAAGGGGTTGGAAAAGGTCGTAAGAAATGAATAAGGAAATAGGGACTTTTTGGGAAGGGTGCAAAGAGGGAAAATTTGAATAGTTGTGGACAGAGGAGGAGCGTGTGCAGCTGTGCTGGCCTCAGGCGGCTTGGTACTGAAGAAAGTTGTTTGTAGTACTAGTAGCAGCATTATACCCCTAGCTAGACAGAGGGATCAAACCACATTCTTTAGCCTAAAAGTCGATTCCTCTAGAAAACCTCCAGTAAAGCTTCTTCCGCTTTTCGAAGCGTATATGTTTCAGAGGCATACCTGACGACTGTTTATTGCCATGATGACTTTTAGAATCCTAATCTTAGCCTTAAAACTGGACTTCTAATTATTCGACGGTTTTCAGCAATGAAAAAAAACACTTTTAGATCTTCACTACATCAACAATCCTTACTAATCATGCTAACAGTAAGTGTAAGTATCCAATCAATCCACTTTCTCGGTACATAGCATCAGCTCTTCGTCTTCACTTATTGCCGATTTAAGCAACTTAGTCTTCGTAACATTAATTTTCAAGCCTATTCTCGCACACTGAGTTCTCAAAACGTCCGAAAATTGATACATTTCACAAATATTTTTACCTAGACACTCGAATCACTGACATCATCAAAATCTAGACCAGTCTTACTTTCTATTAAAACACCACGTCTTCGAAAATCCATTGCTGTTTCTATTCCAGGTGAAAAAAATTCATATAAACGGAGATAAACCACAGCCCTGACAGCTGCGGATTCCACACTGAATCAACAAGTAGCTTCACTCCCTACCTTAACCGCAGACTGCAGCAATACGATCTATGTGCATAGCACCCATCATTTTAGTCTGTTGATCCGGTATACCATAGAGGGATTAGGATTATAGATGTAAAACTAGCTCTCTAGGTCTCAAACGTAGAAAATACTGTTAGTTTGACCGTCCAGCATTTCGCCCAAACCGATATTTTGAAGTTTGGCCTACTATGGCAGTAGGATCACTCTTTACTAGACTTTCACAAGGTTGAATTAACTCTAAGGCAGCGATACACTCCAGCAATACTTGCAATACTGAACAATTTATCAATCGCTTATTTCAAAGAGATCTAGTTCCCTGAAGTCATTGGAGCTATGCCTATTTTCAAATATGGTTGGAACTTGACAACAATTTTACATCTCCTTTTTTTTATTCCTCAGCTTTGATATGATCTACAATCCCAAATTATTTCAGCTTGAAAATTACGTACCTACCAAAAAAAACCATTCAAATTCTTAAAATAAAGAAAATAATTCGAAAAAACGTCTTAAGAAGTCAAAATATAACGAATGTATTGATAGCTTGAATATTTTATACGTTTACCTTGTTTATTTAATATTAACCTCTTAAGAAATTTGATTTCTTTAACGTTATATTTTTCTTTCCATTTTTTTTAATTAGTTATTTTTTCAACGCATCATGCCAGTCGGTACCGTTGGAATAATTTCCATAGTTAAAGGGTTTTTGGAATTTCAAAAAAAAAAATTGGAAAAGAAGGTTAATAAAAAGTATTTTACATTATAATTTTGTGAGGTTTTTTAACTTATTTAAAAATAAAACTCTGGTTCTCATTTCAACTCCCCTCGGATCATGCAAAAATGGAAGTCGCTTCCTTGTCTATTTCTTATTTAGTTATCGCGATTTTAACAATAACGCATCATGCACAATATCAGTTTTCAGTAAAACCGCGATATTCTCACTAGTATGGAAGTTTCAAAAACTATCCTTAGCCCAAGGTTGCACCAGCACGTCAAAGGTGTTTAGGAAATTGAAAAAAAAATTATGCAAACTGCAGAATGCTGCCAGAATATCGTGCAGTGATTTTTAATCACTGCACGATATTAGTACACATATATGCACAAAATACAATATCTTTATATTTTTTCATATAAAGAATATTGTGTTTTTGTATAATATTGTATAGAGATATTGTATAAAGATATTTATAATATTTTTTTAGTGCACATACCCGCATACAAATATCTTTATATTTTCCTAAAGATATCTATTTCTTGTTACAGATATTTGGTTAAAGATATTTATAGTATAAATAGTTTACATACTGCACATTATCGTGCAGTGACAATATCACTTTCACGTATTAGTGCACATACTACAATACCGCGATCCTATATTTTTTATAAAGATATTGTATAATTTGTAGGAGATTTGCAAAAGATATCCTTAGCCCAAGGTTGCACTGCAGCAATATCGTCAGGTGTATTTTTAGCACTTGCAGATATTAGTGCACATACTGCACATCACAATATGTTATATTTTTGCCAAAGATATTGTATAATATTGTTATAGAGATATTGTATAAAGATATTTATAATATTTTTAATACATACAGCACAGAATATCGTGCAGTGATTTTTAAATCACTGCAGGATATTAGTGCACATACTGCACATACAATATCTTTATATTTTTATAAAGATATTGTATAATATAGTATAGAGTTATTGTATAAAGATATTTATAATATTTTTAAATAGTGCACATACTGCACATACAATATCGTGCAGTGATCCGGCAATATCACTAGAAAGAATCGAATATGGAACTCTTCATGGCTCTTTTTTTTCGAAATGCGTTATCTAAAAAATAGCTAATATCAGTTTTCAAAGAATCCTATAGGTGCTTGACATATGTCAACTTCACAAAACGAGTGTTCTGGCTTCGAAAGACTCCCGTGTGGCCTTACAGCTTAGTTTCATAATTCAGAATGTGGATTAAAAGCCGAAGGACCTTTCTTTAGCCTTGGTTCACTTTCTCAAGGGATTTGAGGCATTCACAGCGTTACTTTATCTCCTTGTCCTGCTGATGTATTAATTAAGAAAAATCAAGCAAAATTTAGCACATTTATTAGAAAAACAACTAATTGGAATTAGTTATACAATCAGATTGTTTCATTACTTCGATCAACAAAATTTGGTAGAATGATTTGGTAAAAATACAATAAAATAGGACTCCGTCTAAGACGAAAAAAAACAAATACATTGCATAGAAAAAAACAATAAAAAAGACAACAGCAATAAAAATGAGGAAAGGAGGGAATACAAAAGAAAAGCACCACTCTGAGAGCACAAATTTCAAACTGATCATACCAATATGGAGCTAAAAGGAAATTGCATGAATTTTCAGAGCAACTGTAGAAGGAATAATCGCTCAGAGGCCAGAATTCCCAGCCCATAATTTCTGATGCACCAATCATCTAAGGGAGACATACCCCTTCGATTTTTTTTTGGCATTTCTTTTTTAATTGCTTTAGGATGTTAAGCATGTTTAGTTTCAGTATATACTAAGTTTAACAGGTTTTATAACGAAAAAAAAAAAATTATATATATATATATACACTTATAAACGTATACAAATATAGATCATATTAATACGATTGGACGTTGATATAAAAAAAAAAAAAAAAATGTACATAGTAGACAACCAGTTTGGCTTCTGATACGGCTTTTAGACTACCAACAAGGATTGGTATTTTTTGAAAAAACCTGTATTCTATTTATAGTCGGAATTATATTTGACTTAACAGAATTTATATTTACAGGATTATTTTTCCCAAGCCTAATAATCAAATTACCCGTTAAACTACGCATCCTCTTTTCTTCTTTTATCGATCGTGTATTATTTAGACAGTTATATACCATTGGAGCCGACAACTATGGGGGAAAAAAATTCTAGCACATCATATTTTTTCATTATTATTATTATACATAAATATTGATATATAAAACATATCGGCTCTTATGATTTATTGATATCAAATATCACTTTGTAAGTTTATATTCTCTTTATATACTTATAAATATATATTTCTATATATAATAAAATTATATATATATATTATATATTATATATATGAATATGTATATATACATATATATACTTATATATATATATATTATATTAAAAAATATTTAGTTATACTATTCACGGTCCGATATATTTGGCTCCATTTCTAAAAGCTTTATCAACAGAAAAATAAAAATAATAAAAAATTTTAGCCTTTCGGGGAGGGGGGCCATACCGTACGGGGGATGAAACCGAATATTCAATTTTTGGGCATCTTATATTCATTTATTTTTTTATAAACAAATATATCATGGTAGATGGTCTTCATGTAGCGCAAAATAGCATAAGTTTCAAATCAGTTATGAAAAGCCAGGCAATTTTAACAACATCTGAATTTTTTTTAGATCTTGCTAAATTAGAACTTAGCAGGTTGGTAAAATATATTATTTTATATATAAACAGTCTTAATTCTTTATTTTTGCATATGTGTAGGCTTCTATTTGTATATCTATGGAGTGATATACTTAGTTAATTTGCTAACCAGCTAAACACAGTCGCCATTTTATAGAATATTTTATCCGTATACTGAGGCGATTCCAAAAACGACTTTCAAGCGTCCGGTTTCGCCCCTCACTCACCAAAAAAGTAGAAAATTTTAAAAAAAAATGTTGTTTGTTCCATTTGTTACTGTTTGAGGGTAGCGCTGGATAAGGTTGTTTTTTGTTTTTGTTTTTTTCACCAGTAACTGTCAATACTTACTGTTTGTAATATTAAGTTTATTAACTGAAATAAGCTTTTAAAGTACCAAGAGCCCTGAGGATGAAATCTGATTCTACATTTTTGAGTTGATTTTACTTCAAGTAGAAACTTACAGGATCCTATACATTCTGTGAAGCCTAAATAAGAGACCCGTTAAACCACTATTTAAATTTCTTTGGAGACAACCTGTTTTTCCTTTAGACAGTGTAACCATAATGAGCAAAATAAGCTAATTGCAAGTGGTGTCAAAAAGGTTAAGAAAGAAAGCTTAGCCTTTCCTTTGAAGGATATAGTTGTATTTCAGACACAACAAATTGGTGATGTTTGAAGTTTAATTACAAAACGGACAGTCAAATTTAACAAGTTATTTTTCCATATTTGTTTTTGCAGTTCTATGAAGGCAAACATGGTGCATCCGTAAGCATTTCATAGTTTTAAAATAAGCTAAAGAAAAGTATTATGAAATTGCAATATCCAGGTATGAATTACAGATATGTCGAAAAAAGCCAAAAACAGATGCTTATTTATTAGTTTCTTGGTACTTAAAGTCTTTCGTTTTAGCATGACTAACAGACCCCTCTTGTTTAGATGGTCCGAACGTATTTGAGAACGGATCGCGGACGTCTTGACCAGGAGAAACTTAAAGAAGGCTATGGAGTCTGTGTTAGCAGAGAGACTAACCTTTGGCAAAGCTGATGAAGAGTTCGGTTTAAGACAAACAACAGTATTTGATGCTGTAAAGTATGCAAAGAAACGTCTTTATGGAATCAAAAGTGAAGGGGTTGAAACAGTCCGTGCAGAAGAACTAGCAGTCTCTGAGGCGAATTGGGAATCCTCTGCGAACAGTGTTTACGAAAAAACAAGAGAAAGAGCTCAGCACCTACCTTCAGAAATGTAGCTCAATGAACCACGGTCTGACATGAAAGGCTGTTCGAAAGTTGGCTTATGAATGGGCATTGACACTGTCTATTGCAGTCCCCGAAAACTGAAATAAAGATGGGATGGCTTACTTAGACTGGTTCAAAAACTTTATGAGGCGAAACTCTGAGCTTTCAACACGGACGCCAGAAAACACCAGCCAAGCAAGAGCAGCTGGATTTAATTCTGCAGTTGTCAAGCAGTTTTTTGAGAACTTGAATTCACTTTATGTTCGTTATCAATTAGGACCAACTAGAATTTGGAACTGTGGTGAAACTGGACTTTCTACTGTTTGTACAAGCCCCACGTGTTGTTGCCAAGAAAGGAACAAAACAGGTTCAACAAACTGTGTCAGCTGAAAGAGGCGAGAATGTCACCTTGCTATGTTTCGTAAGTGCAAGCGGACAGACAATTCCTCCAGTGTATGTCTTTCCTCGTGTTAAGGCCCCTGAAAGGGTGTTTCGAACGGCCCGCCTGGATGTGTTGGTCTTGCCCATCGAAGTGGTTGGATGTCAGCAGACAATTTTTACTTGTCTATTCAACATTTTCAGAGGCAAGTCAATGCAACTTTAGAAAATCCTGTCCTATTGCTGCTGGACAATCATGAAAGCCATGTTTCAATTGAAACCATCAATTTTTTTATCGCAAGGAAAAGTGGATCCACCTCCTCACATTTCCGCCCCATTGTTCGCATCACCTCCAACACTGGACGTGTGAATTTATAGTCCTTTGAAACGAAAGAGCTTAAGACTCTCACGTATTTTGCTGAGTCTGTCGAAAGTTTTCAAAAGATAAGTCCAGCATCTGTGACTGACAGAGGTGAGTTTCTTCCAATCTGTGGACACCACAGGCTACAGGCTAAGACCAGCATACGAGGAGGTAGCTACAATTTAGTCACCTGAAATGGTAGACCTTGCACAAAATCTACTGTTGTACGTCAGTTGGGGGTGCTAAAAACGCAGCAGGGCCAGAATCCTTACAGATAATCCCGAAAAAAAATGAGCTTGAATCACAAACCCAAGGAAAGTTTTGAAGAAGCCAAAGCTGCCATCGAATGAAAAACAAGCAGACACCTCATAAACAAGAAGAGAGGACAAGTAGCGAGGGCAAAGAGGAGTTTCTAGGGGAAGTTGAGGATTCTAATGTGTCATTTATCATTGATAGTGAGCAACAAGATGAACTAATCGTATAGAGTTCTGGAAATTTTGTCTTGGTGAAGTTCTCTGTTGGAAAAAAGGGAAAATCTGCTATTTTTATGTAGGAGAATTTGAACAGATTGAAAATGAATGTGCTTTAGTAAATTTTCTACGCAGAAGTGGTGAAAATTTATTTTTCAGAGCAAGTAGATAGAGCTAAGGTACATCTGACTGATATTGAATTCAGACTCCCGGTCCCTCACTTGACAGGTAGAACGAAGAGATCAGTGAAGGGCCTCGTATTTGGATGTGACCTTTCCATCCACAATGTCAAGTGAATGAGGTGTTTGTAAGCCTAGTATTTAGTTGAATTCTGTTTTGTTTTTGTGCTGCTTTAAATATTGTTATTTGAATAAACAGCTGAACTATATTACCTATTCGGACTGGCCCCTACACCCATCCGCTTTGACCCCATGATGGGGGCTATTCCGGATTAATCAGAGCCTACTGATATTTGTGATAGACACATTTTATCTCGTTTCCGAAAAGCGCCATAAGTTCATGCTAGAATGACTAATGTTTATTCTACCCTGTGTATAAAAGCCGAGAATATTGGTTCAAAAATGAGACTTTGGGGGAAGAAATGGTGAAAATCCTTCGGAATCCTATGCGATAAAACTAAAACATAATAAAAAAAAAAACAACAAGCAAGTAAACACGATATACAAAAAAAGAAGAAAAAAAGATCTATACTAAAGTTCTTGTTTTTAAACAAATTCGATACAGTGGTATAGATGCTTATATAATCAATTCAGATTCTGTTGGAAACAAACTTTAGTTTATCAGATGTAAGATTCTTTTTTTTTGTACAGCACTGCTTTATGTTTTATCCCCCTTTTTACGATTTTTCTACAATACTCTTCCCTTTTTTCTCCTTTGATAAAGACTTCTAGATGTTGAACCAAAATATTCAGAATTATGTCAGTAAATACGGTTTTTTCAGTTTTTACTTCTCTCACCTCAAACCCCAAGAATACCCTGGAGAAAACCACTTGTCTGAAATATTCAGGCTTTTGTTAATACATATATTTTTTTTTTTTCAGTTATAACTTCTCTCCCCTCCAACTCCAAGAAAATCTTGGAGAAATCACTAGACATTCATACAGTTTTGTAGGTCTTGAACCATTGAGCTATAAACGAGCATTTATAAGTTTTTTCTTACATAGGCAGAACATTTTTACAATTTTTTTTTTTTAAACTACAAAGACGTAAAATTTTCATATTAATTGTTTTTCTGTAAAAAAAAAGCCAAAAAAATTTTTTTTGGAATCACTCAAATGTATAACTTTCAGAAATCCACTGCATACGACCACTGTGTAATATATACAAAGGAATAAGATCCAAAACTAAATCTAATATGATTGTTAAATACTATAAAAAAATATTTAAGCAAAAATTCGCTTTTTGAATATAACACAGGTATTAACGACAACCATTGTGAACAAAATCAAATAGCCCTTTCGATATAGCCCCTTTCAAAATCAACAATAGCCCTTTTGGCAATTGCTACCCTCCTGACCTCACATTAACGACCAGAAATCGGAGAATATACATAACCTTTGACTTTTAAATTCCCTGCAATAAATTGCTCTAGCATAAGGTTACTAAAATAGAGTCTCAAACGAAGGTATTAATTCTACTTTAGCACACCAGTTTCGGTAATTTCTATCCTCAAAAGGCCTTATTTATACAACTAAATCACAAAACTGACACTACTCCAAATCAATTATGGCGCCGAACTAGTGGGTAGTTCCTGGATTAAAATATTCAAATAAATCTTAAATAATTATTCAATTAAAAACATAAATTATATTTAGAACTCATCACTTTGCTCTCTAATAGATTATTACAAAATTTAAATGTTGTTTTAGGACAATAATATCATAACAGACTAAATCAAAGTAAGATTATCGAGTTCATTAGACTATATATGCAAAGCCATGATATAATTATTCAAAATTACTGCCATGCTTTTATTATACAAGTTACTTGCAAGATAGGCGCCAAAATCTGATTGGAGTACCCCTGAATAATGACAAAGATTCATTAAGGGGTAGAACATCTGAATTTACAAATAAACGAAAGCACCGGAACAAAAGAGTGTCCAAGCTCATGGGATTTAGCTAACCCTGAGATACACCAAAAACAAGTCTACCTCTAAAACAGAAAACGACAAGGATCACAGCACTCAATTACCATTACTTCTTGAATTTCCCTTTAGCCGTTTTTCTCTCTGCTTCCGTCTTTCCTTCTCAATGTCAAACACTGATATATTTATCTGAAATTAAAATATTGTATTTTCCAAGGGAAAATTTTTTTTTCCTCCTTGAATTCCACACACAAAAGAAGGGAGGTCAGGGGTTAAATCCGAAATCATCTGAAAACTCAATCAATTCATCTGAAGAAGATTCATTGAATGAGTACGAGTTTCATAGAGAGTTTTAAACGTTGACCTGAAACTTGTTTTTACGCCTTTTGTACACCCTCCGTAAAGGCGTCAATCTATAAAATTTAGGGGGGGGGGGTAATTTGTCGTTTATTTTCATTTCTTGAATGAAAATACACGAAAAATGTATTTTTTCAATGAAAAGTCTCCCAAAATGGTGTTTTTCAAATCTAAGGATGTGGGCAAAAAAACAACCAGGAGACAGGCCCCTGCTGCCTCCACCCCTAAAAATTGACGCCACTGTCCAATCGTATAAAGGAAGGAATAGGCCAACACCTAGTAAATGGTGCAACAATTCCATACGCTATAGCTGCTAGTTTTATCGGATAAACTGTCTATATGTAGATTTCAAACAGTTCGTGGTAACAAACTGTGAGTAAGGAGCGACACGGCTCAATAGTAACCGAAACGATAAAAGCCAGAATTTTGATATCACCAAAAGATTTGGCTTATTATATGCTGATTCTTAATATACAAATTAATTAAGTTTAGTGTTACCCATCAAAATCTACGGGCCTGAGATAATTTGCCTGATTTTCCAAAAAGGGTGGAAACATTCCCTAAAAGTCAAGGAATCTTAATGAAAATCACTCAGATTCAGCATATCCGAGGACCCTATTGTAGAAGTTTTCAAGTTCGCTTCAGCAAAAATGTGGAATTTTGTATTTTTTGTTAGAAGAAAGGTCACGGATGCGTGTTTTAGTTGTTTCTTTTTTTGTGTGTTTTTTTTCCCCAGGGGGATCGCACCGAACCAATAGTTCTAGAATATCTGGAAATGACTCATTCGAATGGACATTAAGAGTTCTAGCACCATTTTTAAGTGACCAAAAACATTAGAGGGCAACTAGCCATCCCCCTTTTTTCCTTCACCCCCCTTTCATCCGATCAAAATTATGAGATAGTCATTTTGATCAACTTGGTTGAAAATTTCATTAACTATGCCTTTGGGGATAACATGGCTCCCCACAGCCCCTGGGAAAAGGTTTTTCAGTCATGAAATTTGCCCATTGTTTACGTAAAGTATTTGTTATCGGGAAGTATTCAGACTTTTTTTTGGGGGGGGGGGGGTAAATTTTCTGCAGTAGGAATTTTCAACGGGGAGATATTATATGTGGGATGGGAAGTTTCCGGAGGGGGGGAACTTTCCAGGGAAAATTATACACTGGGGAAATTTGTCAAAATGCCTATACAAAATTCCTTTTTATTTGTCTTACTTTCTCTTTGCCGACTCAATTTTACATGTGGAGATATTAAGGGAAATTGTCCGGGGGAAAATTTTTCCCGGTTGGAAATATCTAGAGCATCTTTCCGTAGGGGGTGGCATTTTCCACGGGAGAAAATCTCCGTGGGGGAGTTTTCCAAGGGATAAATTTTCCAGAGGGAATTTTCTGCGGGACAACTTTCTACTAGGGGGGTGGGGTATTTGCGAGAAAAGTTTTTCCACGGAGGAGGGAATTTCTGTCATGATTTTCAAAACAATCAGAAAATTAAGTCTTTTTCAAATGAAAGCGCACTAAGAAAAATGTTCACCCGGAACGGCCCACAATAAATTTTCCGGGATGAATTTTCAGCTAGAAAGGAACTGTCTGGGAAGAATCCATGGTAAGGAGGTGGTGTGTTGTTTTACGTGGGGAAGAAACTTCCATGCAAGAATTTTCCGTGGGGGGGAAAGCACTTTCCGCGGAGGGGAGGCGGATTTTCCCGGCATTATTTGAAACAATCAGAAATTTAAAAAAAAAGTTTTTCCAACTGAAAGTAAGGAGCAACATCAAAACTTAAAACGAACATAAATTATTCCGTATATGAAGGAGTTGCCCCCTCCTCACTACCTTGCTCGGTCAATATATACCAAATCATATTATTGAGTTTCAAATAAAGTAAATACACCATTCGATGCCTTTTTTTATGCTGATTACGAATATAATAAGCATTTCTATCGGAAATGAATTTCAGCCCCCCCCCCCCCCCCATATAGGCTATACCTAACCTAACCTAACCCTGAATTGGCATATATAGGGGGGGGGGGGGGGGCTGAATTCATTTCCGATAGAAATGCTTATTATAGGCTATACCTAGCCTAACCTAACCCTGAATTGGCATATATAGGGGGGGGGCTGAAATTCATTCCGATATAAATGCTTATTATATTCGTAATCAGCATAAAAAAAAGGCATCGAATGGTGTATTCACTTTTGTCCTAACTCAATAATATGATTTGGTATATATTGACCCCTTGCTCTTTATGCGAAGGCTTTTTTTTAGCACTTTTAAACAAGCTTCCTATTCTAATTAGACGGCTCCTGTCTTTCAGTAGCCGGTCTTTAAAAATTGGGACAAAAAATCAAGCGTTATAGTAACGAGCAAGATATTGACGAGGGGGGCAACCTCTTCATATACGGAATTATTTCTGTTTGTTTTAAGTTTGATGTTGCTCCTTACTTTCAGTTCAAAAAAACTTTTTTTTATTTAATAACTAGGTTACGCAATGGCATACCACGCACCTAAATGGCCTTTGAGACTGGGAGGCTATATTGATACCCTTTAAATAGTTTTCAGAATTTTTGCTCCACAAAATTTTGGCACAGTTTGGGCAGAAATAGCTGTTTTACGGTTCAAAATACTAGAATTCTGTACTTTCTTGGGCGCAATTTCTTTTTTACTATTGGAAAAGGGGCCCTAGATCTTAGAATTTTCATTAGAATGAACCCTACTTCAATAACCTACAATTACTAGTCTGATACGGTTACCCCTATGAAAAACACACTTGCGTGACCATCCTTCTCTGGAGAATAAGAAATTTCATATTTTGTTGACACTGGCTTTTCGGGTTTCTGATACACGTTGAATTTCATAGCATAATGTTTATGAAGATTGTTCCCTTTTAGAGGAGTTTCTGCCGGTTTTTTTTTCTTCAATTTCTAATTTCATTAGCTAATAGCTTTGGATAAGTAACTTCAAATTTGATCAAGTTCCCATATCTAGGATCAACATAAATAATTGATTTTTTTGTTGCATATATTAACATCAAAACTTTTCTAGATTTTCTCAGGTTTCAGTTTCTACTGTCAAGAGTCACTTCTTACTAACATATTTTTTGCTACGAACTGTTTGGACCTTGGATTTTTTAAATGTCAGGGAGGGTACCACGCCCACCTTCAACCCTTTTTTTATATTCAAATTTGATACTTACATATTATGCGCCAAGAATAATAATCATCCTATCCCTGTAAAAATGTACTGCTTCAATCTCAGTGTGTGGGGGACAGGGGTCTTAAAGATTTAAAATGAATTTCAGGGTCATTACTTCCATGGTTTTTAAATGGAGATCTAGGAGAAAATGTCTTTATATGTCCCCTCCAAACTCTCTCTCTCAATTTTTGTGAAGTTACGCATATGAATTAAATCGTTTATGCTACATCTGATGTGTGTTTCTACAATTTCAGCACTCAAACTACAGACTTTGTCCAAAATATTCCTCGGAATTAAACAAGATTAGGGACCAAATTCTACCCCACCACCAACCCTGCTTCTACGTATATCTAACGTCTCACTGAAAACTAGAGAATTCGAGCACAAAATGCAGTTTTTAAGCATCTTCAGAACAACTGCGAACGACCGCAGCAGTATGGTCTTGAAACTGGGAAGCTCAATATACAGTTTATAATAATTCAAAGTTGATTGGTCGAGATTATTGCTTTGTACCCGCACGATCGTAAAAAACACCGCTTTGTTGAAAGCGCAGTCTCTTTTGCTACTAAAAGAATATACTAGAACTATCGATTTCTGTTCAAATGAGCCCCCTCCCGATATTCTAGGATTGCTTGTCCAACGCAATCATAACTAGAAAAAAAAAAAAACAAAAAAACGCATCCAAGACAATCGGAAAAATATCCTTGGAAAAATACAAATTCGTCTTTTTTAGATAAGGGCTTTAAATATCTGTAATAGTGTCCTCTCTGATATACTGAATACATACTATAAGGATTTCACCAAGATTGTTACCCTTTTACGGGGTTGTTCTCCCCATTTTTCACAAATTAGGCACATTTTCTCAGAAACACTTTCATAAGTACGAGCTATTTGATCGGAATATCCCTGAACATAAGGAATAGCACTACAAATCAACAACTCAACAGGTTTACAGATCAACACACATTCACTGAGGCTGTTGGAACATTGGAAAATATGCATTTATTAATTTGCGCTCTCTTCAGTTGTTCAAACAGTCTCAGAGGAATTAAGAGATTATATAATACAAAGCGCCAAGACTGACAGTATGAATTCTTGATCTAAAACTATAACAACATCACATCTCTTCTTCAATTTCCCTGAGTTTAATGGGATCTTTTTACAAAAAGCTGGCTTTAGGAGGAATGTGCTCAAAATATGAGTAACTATTCTTGTAATATAGAAAAATGTATTAGAATTTTTTAACATAGAAATATATATGTAATATAGAGATATTACATATAGAAACATTCCATATATTAGCTAAATGTATAGCATAGAATTATGTAATATAGGAAATAGTAATATGTAATATAGAAATCCATTTATTCTTTGCATCTACCAGTAAGCATCCAAGTTATAAACCAAACTTCGAGAAGTTTACTACTAAAGGTTAAAATCTTCATTTTTAAAAACAACAAATTTTGCTCCATATAGATGTGACATTATGATCTACAATCCCCCCCCCCTCCACTCAAGACTTCAGGGAGTCCCAAAGCCAAAATAAGGAAAACAACTAACAGTAGTGATTTGTTGTTTTTTTATTCTAGGACAATAACTCTAGTCGCTTATGAACCAAGGTTTATCTCCAACTATGCGTGAATTAGGCTTCCTACGAATATCCAAGCAATATTTTATTTATTCCTTTGCAGCTGTACTAACAACAACAAAAATACCTATTGAGGTATTTATAAAATATGTTCCGAAGTAATTTAAATTGGAAACTGCTATATTTCTGAATTTCTACCTGCTGGGGCAGCCTATGTTTCATTTCAAAATTAGCCACAAGTAACGAGACAAAGGACTACTCAACACACTTCTTTAATGTTTGGAACTTAATCGAAAGCTAGAATATACATTATTAAGACGATTATTAATTGAGTTTAAGGCTAGCTACAAGATATACAGTAATTCCGTGCATCTTACGAATGAAAACTGACCAAGTCATCTCAGTTATATACAGTAAACAATAACAAAATTTATTTTTGAAAGTACTGTTATTTGGAATATGTGGTGAATATACAGAAATAAAGAAATAAAGAAATAAATACATCAATAATTTTACAGGAGTCTAAGAGCTTATATATTGCCCTAGGGTGTGATCTCAAATGATCTGGGCTTTCAAATCCTGTCCCTTGTACTAAACATACTTCTTTTAATATATCCCTATTTTTTATCCTTCTCTCCTTTTCCCTCTTTTATTCTTCTCTAATTTTCTATTTCTCATTTTTTATCCAACCTCTGATCTAGTCTTCCTCAATATAGAATACTTTTAAAAACTGTTATTTGCTGTTTTTTTTTTTTTTTCTTAAGAAATCAGAAAAATAGAAACATTCAATTTGTTGAAAAAGATCTTCACATGCAGTTATATAGCTTGGTAGTAGTGGACGCTAAAATAAAAAAAAAAAAAAAAAAAGAAACGTGGGTGGAAAATCAGCATAAAAATAAGAAACCAGAAAAATGGAAAATTCAATTTTGGTGAAAAAGATCTTCATATGCAGTTATGCAGCTTTTGGTAGTAGTGGGCGCTAAAATAAAATTAAAAATAAAAGAACCGTGGGTGGAAAATCAGCATAAAAATGAGAAACCAGAAAAATCAAAATAAAATCTAAATAATAAAAACTAAAAAACTAAAAAACCTAAAATAAAAACAAGAAACGTGGGTGGAAAATCAGCATCAAACAGTTCCAGGTAAGGAGCGACCCGGCTCAATAGTAACCGAAACTCTAGAAAACGGTATTTTGATACCAATAGATACATCAAAAGAATCATATTTTAATGATGATGCAAATATATAAGTTTCATCAAGTTTTAGTCCTACTCATCAACAGTTACGCGCCTGAGAAAATTTGGCTGATTTTCGAAAAAAAACCGGGGGAAAGACCCCCTAAGAGTTATAGAACCTTAATGAAAATCACACCATCATATTCAGCGTATCAGAGAACCCTAGTGTAGAGGTTTCAAGCTCCTATCTACAAAAATGTGAATTTTGGCATTTTTTGCCAGAAGAAAGATCACGGATGCATGTTTTTTTTTTTTTTTTTTTTCCAGGGGTGATTGTACCGACCCAGTGGTCCTAGAATATCGTGGGAGGGCTCATTGGAATGTAAATTAAAAGTTCTAGTGCCCTTTTTAAGTGACCAAAAAATGGCGGGCAACTAGGCCCCCTCCCACGCTCATTTTTTTCCCAAAGTCACCCGATCAAAATTTTAAGATAGCCATTATGTTCAACATGTTCGAAAATATGATAAGTATGTCTTTTAGGATGACTTAATCCCCCGAAGTCCCAGGGGGAGGGCTGAAAGTTATGAACTTTACCCAATGTTAACATATAGTATTGGTTATTGGGAAGTATACAGACGTTTTCAGGGGGGGAATTTTTCTGGTAGTGGTGGGGGGGGGTCGGGGTTATGTGGGAGGATCTTTCCATGAAGAAAGTTTTCATGGGGGAAGGGACATTGCTATGAAGGGGACGCCGGATTTCCCAGCATTATTTAAAAAAAGATCAGAAATTAAATACATAAAAAACAAGTTTTTCAACTGAAAGTAAGCAGCAACATCAAAACTTAAAACGAATAGAAAAATATTATATATATGATTGGGGTTCATCCCCTAGTCAATACCTCGCTCTTTAAGCCAAAGATTTTTTTGGTACTTTCATAAGAGCTATTTATTCTAATTAACGGCCTTTGTGATTAAGTGGTCATTTTGAAAGATTTGGAACAAAATTCGAACTTTAGCTTAAAGAGCAAGATATTGTCTAGGGGGCGAACCCCCAAATATACATATTAAAAATATATGAATATAGAAGTTCGTTACGTAAGTTAATTCGTAAGTTATGTATATTTATTACTACTAAAAAAACGTTCGTAAATAAAATTAAACAAGTTTCGAGAAAGCCATTTAACCAAATAAAAGTAAAATTAATATGCAAATTTTGTTTTAATTATTCATGTACGGTGAGCCAAAATCAAAACCTGCATTAATTCAAAAACGTTCAAAAATTAAATAAAAAAAAAACGAGTTTTTTTTAATTGAAACTAAGGAACGACGTTAAAACTTAAAACGAACAGAAATTATTCCGTATATGAAAGGGGCTGTCCCCTCCTCAAACGCCTCGCTCTTTACGCTAAAGTTTGACTTTCTCACAACTCTATATTTTTAAACAATAAAAAACTTTAGCGCAAAGAGCGAGGCGTTGAGGAGGGGACAGCGCCTTTCATATACGGAATAATTTCTGTTCGTTTTAAGTTTTAACTTCGTTCCTTACTTTCAGTTAAAAAAAAAAACTTTTTTTTTATTTAATAAAAATAAAGGTAAAACAGATTGCACTGAGAAACTTAAGAAGGTGTAGCAAAGTGTCTTCGTGAATCAGCGAATAGTTAAGGTTTAACAATTGTGCTGATTCATTTTCCTCTGCCTGTTGATTCTTCATCCACTTTTTTTTTTTTTTTTTTTTTTTTTTTTTTTTTTTTTTTTTTTTTTTTTTTGCTAAATAATGTTTATAACGTTTGTAATGTTTATAATAGTCGTCCTCAGTGCTAAAAAAAAGAAAAAAAACAACAAAAATCGGGTAAAACTGTCGTTGTCGGGCAAACTTCGAAAGATTAGATTTTTGTTGGTTTTTTTTCTTCTTCTTTTTTTAGCAATGAGGACGACTTGCCGGAGGTCCTTGTTGAAATATTTACTTGTTCTTCGTCTTCATATTTGGCCACTGGCTGACAAAATCCTCGTTTTCTCACCTTTTTTCATTTTATTTTTCATTTATTATTTTCTTTCCTCTCTTAGTTTCATATGTCATGTATAGCCAGTGTGGTCTTAGGATGTATCTATGCACCAATGTTTCTAAATTTGTAGGAATTTTCTAATATAGTATAGCAAAAATTAATAAAAAAAAAGAGAAGAATTCACCTTTTCTGCATGTGGAATGAGAAACTCTGGCTTCGTTATTTCATCTGGCAGTTGCTTCAATACCTGAAGAGTTTCATACATTGTTGGACATAGCTTCAAATTTTTGCCCCGTCCAAACTGAACTTCAACAGGACTAAAGCTACACGGAATAACACATTGATACCTGGAAAATTTTATGCTTAGTTAAACTGTCGTGCCGAACACGTACAAAACAGCTATAGGGAGTTCTAGCGTTGCAGAGCACAAACATCATTAATGATATTATTATTTAATATTGTTAAATATCATCATTTTTTATCTGTGTTGGTCTGTTATACACCATATCAGTTGATCAACTGATATTTTTTGTAAAAAATTGCATTATTAGCTCCTTTTACCTTGTTTTAAACAGATAAGAGGATGAATTTGTCGTTTTTTGAATTTTACGACGAACGTGATAGCAAATAATTAATTCTTGTTAAGGATAATTGGTTTCCGGAATACATCCTCACAGAGGCGATAATGGAGGGAGGGGGGATGGCCCCCTAGTTTCCCGCACCCTAACCACACTAGATTTTGAAAAATACTTGATTTTGGTATTTTCATTGAAAAAAAAAAATCGAAAAGCAACAGAATTCCCTTATTTTTTATCTTCATTTCATATTCGCAAATTAGCGACACTGTACCCTTAAAATTTAGTCTTTTAGCAATGACTATTCTAATGAAGTCAGTCGCCGTGCCAAAGTAAAATGACTTTTTTGCAAAAATTTGATAATAGCTTCTGTGCAAAGGAATATTATATACATTACTCCGAACAGAACAACTTTTAACCAACTGTATAAGAGGAAATATATTAGTGTAGATTAATAAATATTGGAATGTTGCAATCCTTACTTTTCACTTTAGGAAGTCTGTATTTTACAATTACTAGCTGAAATGAGCAATATAGTTTGATTGATTTGAAGAAAGTTAGCCGATGATAGAATCCGCCAAATTTGAGGTTTGATGGTATAGTTTGGGTTACGATTGGATTTCGAGTTTCGTTTCGTTTTTCACTCAAACTAGATATCGACACTTAATATACTCCAGTCACAATAAGCTATGTTTCATTTTAGGTTTATTCAAGCTACATAAAGGCACAGCATATCTTTATATTAATAACGGCTTGTTATGATCATAAAATGTGGACCACTAAGTATCATTTATATTCATAAATCTGATATTAGGATAATGCATATTCAAAATATTAATGATAAATTATAACCCGAAGTAATGTACGATATTGGTGAAGAAAACTGGAACTCTTCTCACTACAAATGAAAGGATAGCAATATTGTGAATTTCGATTAATAGGTAGCAGATTATGATACTGATATACACTTCTTGGAACGACATCTTCAACAGTACCTACATAATAATAATCCTGCATCTTTGGCTTTGGCTGAGTGGAAGATATTTAGTAAATTGCTTTCATAACTGTTGTCTTTGTCTAATAATGAAACCTCAATTTTGTTCTAACTTTTATTTATCTCTTTCGGCTTGTTTTTGTATATAGACAGTTGGCTTGAACGAAAAATATTCAATGATTTACAAAGAATTACGCTTAGAAATCCATAATATAACGAAAAATATCAAAGTTTAAAACACAACTACGCTGGTTTAAGTTTGAGACTGTTTGTTTCTAAGAATAGAATGTGTACGTCCTGTACTGCGAAATATTCACACAAGAAGCTTGAAGCCTATAAATATTTAAAGAAGACTCAAGTCCTATATCTCTATCTATCTCTCGATCATATTACAAAGAGTATCGAAGGAGGTATATAATACCTTCTTTTCATTTTGATTATTCCTCTCTCTCTCTCTCTCTCTCTCTCCATCTCTCTCTCTCTCTCTCTCTCTCTCTCTCTCTTCTCTCTCTCTCTCTCTCTCTCTCTCTCTCTCTCTCTCTCTCTCTCCTCTTCTCTCTCAGTCCTCTCTCCTCTCTCTCTCTATTTCCTCTCTCCTCTTCTCTCTCTTCCATTTCCCTCCTTCATCTCCTCTCAGTTTCTCTTTTCTCGCTAATAAAAAAGGAGAAACATAAGAACATAGCTACTTACGCTCACAAAGGAACATATCCCCATACTCTTAGCACCGACGGCCAAGGGAGTGACCTACAATAGGCACACATAAACCATTCTGTCACAAATAAAATTGGCTCTATTCGCTGTTTCTCCTGAAATGGCAGGTTATTTACATAAGAAAACAGCTTACAAATAAAATAGGTAATCTCTACAGCAAATATCAGGCACAGCAGCCTACCATCTGCAGTTATATCCAGATAATCTTAATTGCGTTCTTTTCAAAAAAACAGTGTCAAGAGTTTTAAACCCAAAAATGAATTGAAACAGTCAAAACTACTAGCATGTTTATCAAACACAATGGATCTGATCGTAAAAAGTCTAGGTAAATAGACTAAAGTATGAAGTACAGCCCAATCAAAAAACACAAGTTTACAAAGACTGTGACCAATCAATAATTCAGCAAATAAGTACGAATAATAGACACCACTGTTGATCTTATATTTTTTTTCTCTTCGTTTTCTTGATGTTTGTATTGATGTATTTCATTAACTGTAACAAAAAAATTTACACACAAAAATCAATGTGATTCACCCAAAATCAAACGGTTGACAACAACGGTTGTTAATTCACTTTATACTTTATGTGGTGTTCTAGGAAGTAGTGCCCTCAGAGAGCTATGCTTTTCATGTGCTGCAAAATATCGTGCCTTGTCTAATTTGAGTTGCAGTTTGTCCATTTCCACTGAGACCAATACCGACTTCTAACTGTAAAAAGTGTGTTACCAACTTCAGACTTCAGTCTCAGAGCACTAAAGGTGTTAGTACTATCTCTGAAGCCGAATTCTCAAATTTTTAACTCAAAACACCTTACAGACTCAAAATAAAAAGAGTTTAAACAGTATTTTAATTGACTTCCAAGCGTCCTCTCTATGTTTGGGAGAGGGAGGGGCGAACAACACGTAAAACATTAGAAACCTAAAATTTAGTTCATGAATGCATCAACAGCACAGAATTTCAGTTATGTTGGGGTATCTTTTGACAATCTTTAAACATGTAACCCTTTAAAAACAAAACCCAAATGAAGATAACTACGTAACTTCCCGAGTTATTATTGTCATCACAGTCAACCATGTTCATACCCATGGAAAAACTAAATCTTCTACGGTTTCCCAATAGAATTTTACTGATACTTAGAGACTAGTAATGCACGGTCTTTGGCAAACTCAAAGCTCGAAATTTCTGAATCTTTTTAGGAACAATCTTATGATATTCGCAATTTCCCTAGAACCGTGTGTGTACTTTCCCTTTGCAAAATAACCTATTCTTCCACTATCTTTTGAAATATCTAAATTTGGTAAGAGACTTTAGGAAACAAAGAGCATTTTGCGTCTGATCCAAAGTTTGTCAAAACCTGTTTTTGGGGCTCTCATGTTAAGTCAATTGAACGCCGTTTATGTAAGTTCATAATAATAAATAATCTCAGTAGCCTCTTCACACATGAGTGATCATTATAAAATGGAGATTCTAATAGCTATAGACGAGGTTGCTGTTACGTTTCTTTGCTTTTGTCCAATTTCGGATAGCGTGAAATACCCCCCCCTCCCCCTTATATTAATATGTCAGATCCCTCTTGATATTTGAGCATAAAAAATATTGCCGCAGTCGAGCCATTGATGTCTTTTTCAGCACGTAATGGCGACAAAAAAAAAACATATTTTGTGGTAATTCTTTTTTTGTTGCTTAAACGAGGCCCAAGAATGTTAAATTTCTGTTTGAATGAGTTTTCGTTTGATATTTCCGTGTTCCATATTTTCATAGATCAATCAAACGTCTGTCTAATGTACTCAGCAGTTTTCATCAAAAACACATCCTTTTAGGGAGATGTTCTTCCTCCATAAACCATACGCGTTTTTTTCGGCTAATAGCACTTGGTCGCTAACTGTAAACTTAATAAAAAGTACAAATTGGGAATCAAAATACTAGGTATAGTCATTTGACTAACATTGTTAAATCCTTGGCACTAAAAACTAGCATTACCAAGATGCAACTACTTCCCCGTTACCATTCATACCAATCGCGTAAGTAACCTAAATAAACTTCAAAGCCAGAAAATCAATACAACTTTTTATTTCCCCATTGTAATTTAATCCATAAAGCCCGGTAAGCCAAACGAGGGTCGAAACACAATCAGGGCTGAAGTTTGCTCGGGTTTAAAACTAGGATGACTTTGATATAGTGAAAGCCTTGTACAACCCTTCAGAGAAAGTGAGAGACATGCCTTCAAAACTCTTCATCTAATAGCTTACGCTTCTTCGTTTTTCTTACTTTTCTGCATTTCTTTGTCATTTTAGGATCCTTTTTTTTTAGCTTTGATGGTTTTTATCCCACTTTCTATTGTTTTTTTTCTTTTTTACTCCTGTTTACACAGCGTTTTTCATTTAGTTACTTAAAATGTTTAGTTAATAACTTATTTATTTTAGTTTTTTTTACAAATATTCTGCTTTTCCTGTTATTAATAATAATAATAATAATAATAATAATAATAATAATTTATTTTTAACCCACATCATATACAAAAATGATAATGGGGAGTATAACGAAAAAAGTAGATAATACACTACATACATGAGTACATAAAACTTAAAAACTTCACAAGAGCAGAGTAACCAAATAAAAGAAAAACATTCAAGATAAAAAAAAAAAAAAAAAAAAAAATTGACAAAAGACAGACCATGAGTTTCTACAGCGGACCAGGACTTAATGTAGCATCATTTAATAATATTAGAAAGTATTTGCTTTTTTTTGCAAAGTGAAAGTTGCGTAAACGAATGACCTAAATAGATGCTTACCAAATGCTTATGAACAACAGGAGCTGTTTTCTTCAGGAATGCCATTAGAACATTACAATCCACATGAAACTGCTCCAAGCCAGGGGCATAATAGCCAGGAACGTAGAATTCGCAAATGGCAACAAGGCACCAAAATGCGGCTTCCGAAGGCATTTGCATGAGCAAGACGGATGCGATGGGTCCCTGACTTTGGCAATACCCTTCATAAGGTTTCAATATTGAGTACGCCTACAAAAATAAATAAGTCGATTAATGGTTAGTACATTTTAGCATTTTAATAGTGAAAAGGAAATCAAATTCGTCATTATGATTGTAGGAGCAGCTAAAACATAGTAAAGAGCAAACAACGGCCCACATTAATTTGAAAAGGGTTCTTAAGAAACTGTCAAGTGATAAATTTTTGCATTACAACACTAGTTTGAAAATAATGATTTTTTATCCATATTCAACTAAACAGTAATTTGTAACTAAAAGAAAAAACTTTCGAGAATTTCAGAAGAGAGCTTGAAAACCCTGAAAAATGAAATTAAATTTAAATATAAGTTTTCTAAAGCATAGAAAAAATCAATATCGAAAATCTTGAACTGGAGGGTTACAATCCCATACCTTGAACCAGGAAAACCATTTTTGAGCAGGGGTAGCACTGATGTTTCTTTTTTTTTATTTTTTCCCCAGGGGTAATCGTGCTGAACCAGTGGTGGTAGAACATAGAAACAGGGTCAATTCGAGCAGAAAATGAGCATATCCTAGTGTCCTTTTTTATGAAGTGAAACAGATCACATCACAGTGAACTGCTGTTTTGTGCTATTTTGAACCACAAAACCTCAATTTTGGCACCAATAAGATCCCCCATGCGAGAAAATACAAATTCTGAGATCTATAGGAATGATGGTGGTTATGAAATTAACGATAATAAGAAAAGGGATCTTCTGCAGGCGGTTCCGAATCGATGGAACAAGAAAAGGAGCCAATTGCGAATAAATTGAGGACTGATGAAACCATAGAAGCTGGAAAATACAATTTAAGGAAGGTGTTAACATTAAACCTTATTAATGAAAACCGAAGGGTACGCTAAATATGCGGAACTTACTTTCGAAGGCAATGTTTATAGTAAGGAGAAAAAAATGTTCTGACCCTCCCGTAGCTGTTTAAAAAAAAAATCGAATGACGAGATATTTTGGGAAGTGAATTTAGGTGAGCTCTTTAGGAAATATTATCCCGAATTGGTCGATAACTAACGGTGACAAGTTCTGACTGTTCCATGGGTTACCATGGACAACAGCATTGTTAGTCGTGGATCGCTCGTTACTAGTTTCCGGCCTAAAAAAGCCAACAGCTCTTTTCCAAGTAGAGAAGGAAGTGGAGGGGCTACTGACCCACTTTAGCACCCAATTATTCAGACAAGAAATCCTTGAGTGTTGCCTGTTCAAACAACGTACAATATGCCTACCTTTCTGCTAAAAAAAAGTTGTTGGAGGGACGGAGGGTAAAGGTATGAGAGGGATCTTGGCCCAGTCTACGCCTCCAATAATAAAGATGGACAATCCTTTGATTCTGTGCTACTTTAAAATTTCTACCTTGAAATGAACCACAGCTTGGACTTGATAGATTTTATCCTCAAATCATGACATAGCCATTTTCACACCTATTCTGGACTAGTTCCAATTTATTTAGCGATGAAAAAAACTCTTAAATTCTAGGAGACATGTGTGATACCCACCCTCTGTCCCAGTCCGTAATGCCAAAAATCAAATGGCAAATCCAACAAAAATCACAATCAGAAATCATAGATGGACTTTTCAGACATCATGTGAAAATACTCCTTTTTGGAATCCTAATTTTTCTACTTCTAAATCTACTTTTAAATTATTCTAAATCTCATTTTAGGGGAAATATGAATAGACTTTACTTCAAGAAGTTCCTGACTCATAACAGAAGAATACTATAATTATTTTTCACTTGATTTTACTTCTACTTTTAGCAAGTGATCATATTTTTTTCCTCTTATATACCAGCGAAACGAAACCGAATGTTCCTCCTGTAGCACTTCGGCAACTTTTCCCTTGGCTGTCTATGTGTGTGCTTATGATTATGTCTCCTTCATCTCTATGATTTTAGGTTTTAGGTATTAAGTGTACCCAAAAAAAAACAGTTTTTTAGAAGAAAGGTAGGCCTGTTGCCCTTTGTGTTCCATTTGAAAAGATCCCAACCCTCTTCATTATTTGTAAAATGCTTATTCTTGAAGAATTGTTTTTATTTACTTGAAACAGATATTTTGGCTATGGTGCGGAAAGAATGCAGAACAATTTTATATTTACTACCTGAAGTGCCTCCGACCCCAAATGACTAATTTATTGCTAACATTTACAGTCTTTAATCGATGGCAAATAAAGAGAACCAAGGTCAGCAGAACATGGTCAGCATGCCAGCATGCCTCTAGGCAGGCATGCCTTTCCAAAAACTAACAAACAAGTATGTGTCCAATAAGAGAGTCATGCCTACTCTTGCCATTTACCCGTGTCCCAGCCATTTAAACATTTGCCTCTCTCAAATACTTGGACTATCTGTCTTGGCTTTTCTCTGTCTACAATTGGCCATGTCTTGATGCAACCTATGCTACTTACTGCAAAATACTTGATAACTTTGATTCAAAATCAACGGACTCGGTCCGTTGATTTTGAATTAGAGTTATCAAGTATTTTGCAGTAGGTGGCATATGTTGCATCAAAAACATGGCCAATTGTGCATGCCTGCCTAGAGGCATGCTGACCAAGAATTTAAAATTGACATAAGACTGTTAGATTGCGTGTAATGAGAGGCAAACAAGGTACGCCCGCCTATGGTCTTAAGAGGGTTGACCAAGAATTTAGAATTGACATAGGACCATAAGTTTGCTTGAAATAAGAGGCAAACAATCGTTTAAAGCCAGCAATACTTTATTTAGCGGGGCCTACCAATGGTTGTTGCGCCGCATCATGCTGCCTCGACAAGGTAAATATAGTTTACTCTTGAAAGGCTGCATTCAATCTCAATCTAAAAAACTATATCTTGCATAACTTTTACCTTTCGTAATAAGCATTTCCGTGTAGTGATTTATTCCACTCCGAATTGTCTCATTGGTTGGGAATTTACGACATTGGTAACGTTAAGAGTCAGATATGTTTTTTTTTTTTTTTAACTAAGATAGCAAGACTTTTAAGGTAAGAAATAAAAACAAACGATCTGAAAAATAAGACGAAGTGTTTTAGATTTAGGAGTGCTATATGAACTGCAGATCAAATATTTTAAATGTATTTATCCTTACAACTTTTTTCATTTAATATAGTTGCAGATTTTTGCCCCTGCAGTTATTGGATATGCCTAACTACCACTTTTCAGCCATATCTCAATACACATCCCATTTATGTCAATACACAGTGGTAAAACGGCCTCTCAATCTTTGACAATGGTCACTGAAAAACAGTACGGGATTTACACCGTAACAAAACGGCTATCTAAAACCAGAACGAATTAAGTGAAAATGTTCACGAAAAAACATTATAAGAATCACACTATAATAAGGGTATTTTTAAAACAAGAACGGGGTACGTTGCAGATGCAGGTCCATTTTCCGCCCTCACGGATCCATGTCTTGTTTACCACCCTCACACCATTTTTTTATTTAATTATTTATGTGTGAGTTAATTTGATCCGGGTCGCAGCGGTAGCTAGCAACCTAGAAAGAGACAATTACGTCTAATGGTCTATTTTCCAGTTAATGTTTAGAGTTCTAGCACTCTTGTTACCACCCTCACACCATTTTTTTTATTGTATTATTTCTGTGTGAGTTAATTTGATCCGGGTTGCAGCGGTAGCTAGCAACCTAGAAAGAGACAATTACGTCTAATGGTCTATTTTCCAGTTTATGTTTAGAGTTCTAGCACTCTTGTTACCACCCTCACACCGTTTTTTTATTTTATTATTTTTCTGTGAGTTAATTTGATATGTTAAGAAACGCTTCACATAAAAGAAAAGACAAAACTGAAAAAACAGACAGCACTCTATATGAAAAAAACATTAATAAGTAATATTTTGTTTTTCTTATCAGAAGCAACCATTTTCATACGTTCGAAGATTCTTTTTTTCACAGCGTCTGATCTTGCCAAGAGGTATGAGAATGTCGTTAATACCCTTCTAAGGTTGGAGAACCGAGGACTACTTCAAAGAATAGTCTAAAGTTTAGACTCTAGACAAACCCTATGTGAAATGACGTTAAACAAAAATAGACAACAGTCACTGGATGCTTCAAACTTAAGACATTAATCAATCTAAAGTATCGAATAATAGAGATCTAATTATAAAGCAGTTAATCCCTTTTATAGAATGAGAATAAAGAAACCGATTTCAAATGAGGGGGGGGGGGGGCTTTTTAGAGAACATGTATAAAAATTTAAAGTATCTGCAAAAGCATTTTCTTTCTCGATTTTGTCAAAAAAACAGAGCATATGCGTCCAAAAAAGCCATTTCACTTGAGAGGGAGATAAAAACACTTAAACTTGGGCGTAGCTGAGTCTTGATCGCAGGTCACTGTATATTTTCCATTTCCTGTAAACCTCTAACTAGTTCCTTTTTTAAATTTGACTTCTTGGCAACTGGCACTCATAATTGCTGGGCATTTATGAAGGATCCCCCCCCCCTAATGGTCTATACCACTATTATATTCCATGTGTTTTGTCTATTCTAACAAATTAAGCTCCCAACTTCAGAAGAAAATGTGTGCGAACGAGCCTATCAGTAACTGACTAGTTGAGATTTCGAAATAAAGGGAAAATACAATTAAATTTGAAGGAGGGAGTATTCTCATAAGTTATCCTACTCATAGAATTTTCGGCAAAACAATGAAGAAAAATTTTGCTTCCACGTAAATTGCCTTACTTTTAATATCTTAAAAAGTTCTTGTTGACCAGGGCCATTTTTATCTTCGAACATCTCATGAAGAGGGAATTGTCTATGAAGATCTCGAGTGATTTCGTCCAATACTCGCTGATCACCAGGCTGTTTGAGCAAATCTTCAAACACTCCCGGATTTTTCTCAATTAATTCATGTGCTCCACATAAATGCTGCCAAGCTTTTCCACGAATTGACGTCGGAACTCCTTTTTCGACAGCGTAAAATAACCTTAAAAAAAAAAGAGGCAATTAATTGAATAGTTTACGCCTCCATATATTGCCATGAAAATGAGATTCGATTAATATACTTAAAAACAAATATTCCCTTAATATCCATAATAACGCGTAGTAGGCTCAATTTGTGGTGTGAGCTCCCTGAATCCTAATCATCAATGCCATGAATAGCAAATAAGCAAATGTAAGTAACGATAGCCAGCTTCTAGAATTCATCCTTAGTTCTTTTGGAGATTATGGGAAAATGTTTTAAAAGGTTCATTATTTTTTGCTGTTTTTATCTAGCAGGTCACCCACAAAGACACGCTCATAGAGCTCCTTTGCTCTGTGATGTGGTCAAGCCATATTTCCACGAATGTTGATAGGACACCTTAAAACAGATTGAGAGTGTGACTCAGGACATTAAGATATTGATGACGTGAAGAATGATTGCCATTTTTAGTAAGAAAAACATCTGTAATATTGTTTTCAATTTCAAGAACACTAATTATAGAGAGTACCAAGCTTTTACAAAGGCAAAGGGGGAATTCCTCCTTCTGGAAGAAACTAAAAGTTGTAGCGTTAAAATAATACTAAATAATAAAAAAAAATCCACTGAATGGACAATTACTTCAACAGATTAATGTCCTAGCCATCTAAACCTGTCATCAGCTATAATATGGCCGAATCCAAAAATGCAACTAACTTGTTAGTGACTCCAGGCAGCAGTCATCTCCCCTGGGAAAGACTTTAGGGCTTCAAGACGGAGTCAATTCCCTCCAGAAATGAAAAAAAGAACAATTTGAAGCTATTGATAAGGGTTAGTTTTATGGAAAGTAAAGGTCAAACATGCCCACCTTTCTCAATAACATACACAATATGTAAACAATGGACGAATTGCTATAACTCTTGACCTCCAGTCACTTTTGACTCTTAAAAAGGGCACTAGAACTTTCAATCCTAATAAAAAACCTTATATGCCCCCGGGGCACATCTTACAGCCCTGTCCCAGGGGCTCCGAGGGGTAGTGTCAACCTTGGAGGCATTATTATATGGTCTTAGGAATATTTTGAACAAAATGAATATCTAACATTTCAATTGGATGCATTTGAGGAAAAGAGGGCGCGGGGGAGGGGCTAGTTGCTCTTCGATCACTTTTAACACACAGCTTTCAATTTCCAATCAAATAAACGTCCTACAAATTTTATAGGGCCACCCCTTCCATAAAAACCGTATATACCCCGAGGCATAGAGGCTTTTACAACCCTTTCCCCCAGGCTCTGGGGAATTGTGTCACACCCAAAGGCCTTGTCATATGATCTTTGGACTACTTTGAACAAAATTGCTACATCAAAATTTCGATCGAATGCGTTTGGGGAATAGAGCAGATTGGGGAGGCGGAGGGAGGGCTAGTTGCTTCCCGATCATTTTAGACTCTTAAAAAGGACACCAGAACTTCTGATTTACAATCGAATGAACCCCCTCCAAAGTCTTTATGACCACTCCTTAAACAAAAAGCCTTAAATGTTAATAATAGAAAACTAACATAACTTGTAGCCCTTGCCCTGAGGGCTGTGGGGGGAGAGAGTTGACATCACCAAAGACATAATTAATGTACCTTTCAGTTATGAGGAACAAAATGGTTATGTCAAAATTTTGATAGGATGCGTTTGGGGAAAATAAGGGCGTGGGGAGGGGGGGGGCTGGTTACCCTACAATCACTTTTGACTCTTAAAAAGGGCACTAGCACTTTCAATTTGAAATCACTCCTTTCGAATTTTACACAACATTTCCTTCTATATGAAGCGCCTTGGTCAGAAAAAAAAATAATACATTGTGCCCACTTCGCTCTTTACTTAGGTAGCACTTTTGTGCTGCCTATAAAATAGCGTTGTTTTGCGTCTATAATGTTCTGAGTTTCCTGTTGCAAAGAATTACTGGTTCTTTTTCTTTGTTTCTGTATTACAAAATAGTGTAAACTTTTGAATGTAAGTCTTCGAACAGGAAACATGCCACCTAATTTTAATGTAATGTGGGTAGATTTTATCTTGCAATGCATATTGGATTCTAAAACCCTAAGTAGAACACGGGTTTATAGAATTTATGAGGCTTTGTCTTATGCAAATGGGAATCAGTAAAATCTAGGTTTATAATACCAAAAAGTAGAACTCGGACAATTTTAATATAGTATAACGTGTTTCTAAGAACCTTGAAAATCATTTATATACGGATTTCTGAAGTATTTAAGTTAGTTCCTCTCGTACAGTACTTCTGTAAAGTTCTTCTCTTGTGTTAGTTTTCAAACCATGTATATAGACTTTGTAGAATAAATGAATAGTTTAAAGTAAAGAGACCTTATAGCTCCTCCCACGTGAACCCTTAGCTCCGAAAGATTTGGCTACACGCTTACCAGTGCACGCATACGAATATTAGATGTTTATCAATGTAAACCCAGACATCACCAGAAAGGAGTAGTAACGGTTTACAATAGCGTCATTTGGTGTCTATATTGTTCCAAGAATCTTATTGTTCAGTGTTTCTTTTTCTTTTTGTGTTTCTCAAAATAGTGTTATTTGGTGTTATAAGTTCTTATTGCTTAATTTTTCTGTTTCTTTGCTTCTGTTAATCAAAATAGCGTTGAAGTCTGTAGTGTTATAAATTTCTTATTGCATAGTGTTTCTGGGTCCTTTCTCTCTTTCTTTGTTTCTGTTTTTCAGAATGGGGTCATTTGGTGTCTATACTGTTCAGTTTTTTTCCTTTTCTTTGTTTCTCAAAATAGCACTATTTGCTGTTATAAGTTTCTTATTACTTATAGTTTCTGTTTCTTCGCTTCTGTTTCCCTAAATAGCGTTTCTTGGTGTCTATAGTGTTTGAAGTTTCTTATTGTTTAGTATTTCTTAGTGTTTCTAGTTTGGTGTCTATAGCGTTCAAAGATGTTTTGATTTCGTGTAAAAGGCTTTTGGAAACTGTCTTAGATATTTCAGCTGGCAACGCATATATTCAAAGCAGGGTTCTTTTTTTTAAGCGGGGTTCACAGAACTAGTTATATAATTTCCAGCAAAAACTGTCCATGTCTTACAAAGAGACAGATAATCCATTTATTACAGGATTGATCATGCAAAAGAATTTTCAGCATCCCGATTTTAGTATGATGAAAAGACCTTCATCAAGCCCATTCATTAGTAGGCTAAGATCTTCTTTTAAAAGAGAAAAAGCAAAGGGACTTACCTTTGAAAATTTATTTTTTTCTATAGTAATCCCACCTTTTTAACATTGATATCCATTTTCTTTCTCTTCTTCTAGAAACAGCAGCTGATATTGGGTCACTGAAAAAACAAAATATTGATACTGTTAAAACATTTAGAGTCATGGAAAAGATTGAGGACAAGCAGTTTCCTAATTTCTGACTTGAGGAGCCTGAAAGTTAAAGCTGTTACTCTCAGACTCATTACAACAAAATTTGCCGGCTCCGTTGTTGCTGATTCTTTAAGTTAAAAAAAATTGATGAGACTAGGGCCGGGTTTATCTACTTGTAGGACCTATCCCAAGGCGATTAGTTTTTACATTGTAGCTTCAAATATATGAATATAAATTATACAATAATAAAAAAAGCGTTTCAGTAAGCCTATTCTTAAATCTGATACCGGTGAAGATAGCCCTTAGAATGTCCAATGTAAATGTCACTTATTTCTTTTTCGTAACTTTATCTATTTTGTTCTTGCACCAATTACGTATCTTCCCAAGTATGCCTTAATGGGACGAGTATGTACACTGTCTCTGTGACTGTGCTTGCTTTTATCTAATTAGTATTGATATTGCACACCATCAGAGCTGCGTTTCCAGGCTCAGCGGGTTCGAACGTGGGTTGTTCTCGTCTAGTTTCAAGTTTGTAGTTTTTCTTTTAATTTCGTCTAGTTTCAGTGGGTTCGAAGTTTCAACCCCGTGTTTGATGCACTAGATCACTAATGCACAACGCTTTATGCACTAGACGAGATCAACCCGTGTTCGAAGACGAGTTGTTCACGGCTCAGCGGGTTCGAACACGGGTGTTCTCGTCTAGTCTCAAGTTTCTAGTTTTTCGTCTAGTTTCAGCGGGTTCGAAGTTTCAACCCCGTGTTTGATGCACTAGATGCACTGATGCACAACGCTTGATGCACTAGACGAGATCAACCCGTGTTCGAAGACGAGTTGTTCACGGCTCAGCGGGTTGGAACACGGGTTGTTCGCGTCTAGTTTCAAGTTTCTAGTTTTTCGTCTAGTTTCAGTGGGTTCGAAGTTTCAACCCTGTGTTTGATGCACTGATGCACAACGCTTGATGCACTAGACGAGATCAACCCGTGTTCGAAGACGGGTTGCTCACGGCTCAGCGGGTTCGAACACGGGTTGATCTCTTCTAGTGCATCAAGCGTTGTGCATCAGTGCATCAAACACGAGGTTGAAACTTCGAACCCACTGAAACTAGACGAAAAACTAGAAACTTGAAACTAGACGAGAACAACCCGTGTTCGAACCCGCTGGGCCTGAAAACGCGGCTCAGATAGGAGTTAACTTCTTGGAATGGTGGACAAAGCACATCGACCATGATTTTTTTCTTTAAATTTGCACTATTTAAAGTGCCAAAATTTGTCTCCTTGTTCTATTTTGACTTTTCCAGACTTTATTGCTATGTAGATTAGTGGGGAAGAGATGGATCTACAGCTATGTGTTAGTTTTTCAATACTTTCATTTCAATTCATCTGTTTGGAGGATCAAGATAAATTCTTCAAAGATCAAATCTTCAACCAAAATCAAGTTTACATACCATATACCAGCAATATTGTGGGTATTGGTAGCTTGAAATAAAGGTAGGTGGGGTCTAGCCATGAAGTTTTATACGCGAGACTTTTTAGTATTAGGCATGAATCGCTACGAATTAAAATGAAGAGATTTCTATTCTCAAAAATTTAGGGAAGACCAAAAAGAATAAAATAAAAGTATTTAAAAAAGAGTTCATCTCCAAATCCCATAAAAAGTCAACAAAAAAAAAAAACAATTTCCAACTGAACGGAAAAATAGACATTTTTAAGACTAAAAGTGAAAGCATGGAACAGTCAGGACATATCTTACATCTACTCAAGGACAACTTTCTAAGACGTTATCGCCAAAAGTTTAATTTCGAGTAAAAAAAAATTCCAATTGTTAACGCTTTAGAGCGCATGGAGATAAAACATTTTTCCTTTCGTTTTTGTTCTGGGGTAATTAATAAAAATTATTTTTAAATAATGGTAAAAGAAATTCATCTTAACTGAAGCAAAGAACGATGATAGTCTTGTTGGAAAAAAAAATCGTCGGAAGCCATAAATAGTAGATTACGCAACCACAGATCTATAAAAATAAGACAAAGGACCATAGAATAAGACAAAGCAGCCCCTTGCCGCCGTGGGTAGGTAGAATGAGAATTTTGAAATTGTTGTATGGTAAATCAATGGATGGAGAATCGCATGAATGAAAAAAAAAAGTTTTTAGGAAAAAGGTAGATAAAATGTACTAGGAGAGAAAAAATTATGTATGTGAGGAATTATAAAAGTGGAAGGCTATGGAACGTCGAGTAAGAGGTAAGATAGATAGGTAGTAAAGTGAAGGAATAATAGAGAAATAGGGACAAATTAGATTACAAATAAGCAAGGAGTCTTAGATAAAAAAAAAAGAGAAGAAAGAAACAGGATTGATTTTTTTTTTTCTTTCAGGAGTACGAAAAGGAAACAATAACCGGTTTGATTCTATTCATTACGTGATGTATCACCACTTATTATTGAGAAAAACGAAAAAGAAGAGGAAACGCAGAAAGAAAGACCAAATACCGCAGGATAAAAGAAAGAAAAGAAGAAGAATTTAAAATATGCATTAGAAAATGATTTTGTATCTTTTCAATATTATAGTCTATTTTTGAAAAAAAAGGACCATAGAACAAATTATTTTCAGCATTACTGGTAGAAACCTCAAAATCGTCCACTATACAGCTTTTCATATATATTGCATAGGATGCATAATAAAGAAACTTAAACAAACCATGAGATAAAACTAAGCCAAATTCTTGTCTTTTAGCTTAAACAAGCCAAAATCCTGTCGTTTCTACGAGAATTGATGAAATAAACTTTATGGATACATAGCAAATTTGGGTAAAATAGTAATGTTTTACATTGCTTAGTAAAGTCAAGGCGAACACACCACTCATTGTGTCTTTTTATACACTTTTCGAGTATACTAATCACTTCTAGTTGCCCCCCACTCGTGTGGGCAAATATGCAGAAGACGGATTGGAGGGCAACCAGCCCCCTTGTCCTTTCTAGATGTCCCCTCCCCTCAGCACTGATAAAAATTTTAAAAAAGCCATTTTGTTCAGAATAGTCAAAACACCTAATAAACATGCCTCAGGGGATGCCTACCCCCACAGCCCTCGTGGCAAGGATTACAAATTATGCAATTTGCCTATTGTTTACGTATAGGATTTATCATTGGGAAAAGGGGGAAATTTGGTTCTATGTGTGTCCGGAAAGGCTAAGGGTATTAAAACAGAACTTTGGGAAATGTTGAGGGGTATAATGAACTAAATCAAAAAAACACTATGTGCATCCAGTTTATCAAAAAGGCGTATCTGCAATATCTTAAGAACGGCTGAGAGTATCGAGTTGACATCTTTCAGCACATGTTGAGGGAAACATTGAAAAGTGATAGGAGAGTAACCAGCCCCCCCCCCCCTCACATGCCTTTTTTAGCTACCCTCCCCCCTCCAAAAATTTTGAAATCCTTCTTGTTTAAATAGTCTAAAGGTCAAATAAATATGCCTCTGGGAATGATATAAACCCCTATAGCCCCTGGGGCAGGGCCTATAAATTATGCAAGTTGCCCATTGCTTACAGAGAAGATTTGTTATTGGGAAAAGGGGCCATGTTTGATCTTGGGTCTCCAAAAATGCTTTGGGTATTAAAGTAAAACTTTCAAGAAATGTTGAGGGGGGTTCCGAACAAAATCAATACACACTATATGCAGGATGGTCTGTGGAAAACAATGTCTAAGGAAAAGCTTAGGGTATTACGTAGGGGGTGTTGAAGAGAGATCGGAGGGCAACCAGTCCCCTTTCCCTTTTTATATCCCCTCCCCTCAGCACTCATCGAGATTTGAAAAAAAAAAACATTTTGTTCAAAATAGTCAAAACGCATGATAACTTGTGCCTCTGGGGATGCCACCCTTCCACAGCTCCCAAGGCAAGGAATCAGTGAAGAATCAATATTTCTTGAGTCCTTGCCATAAGCAAATGTTTATAAATACTGAGGCTTTGATTCGATGACGTAGTAGCGTTACTTGAAGCAGGAAGTTCTGAAAATTCTCAAGTTCCTAACTGTTAAATTTTGAATTTAACATTGAGGACAATTAATGGGTTTCCTTATTTGTCACAAACCACTGGAGGTGTATTAACTAGGAGCAGACTAGGAGGTGTCTAATTACAGGGGGAGACCTATTTCAGACATCGACAGAAATGAATGGGAAGGAAACTACAAATGCAGGTCTCCCTAATCACCATCTCAATAATTATATATATATATATACTACTACTACAACTACTAACAAGACACAGCAACACCAAGCCACAAGAGACCAAAACAGCTACGCACGCTCTTCCTTTATCCCAATCTATTCAAAGGCTCTCTCTTTAGACCCTCCCGGGAAGTTCCCATTTCCTTTGAATTTTTTTTATGAGATCCTCCCACCCCAACCCCGGACGACCTGCTTTCCGTTTAGCCCTAAACGGTTGGCCGAAAACGACAATCTTCGGCAATCTGTCATCGTTCATCCGCAGAACGTGCCCTAACCATCTCAACCTTTCTCTCATTATAGTCCTAGAAAGCGGGATTGAACCACACTTTTCGTACAGCCTACTGTTTGAAATGCGGTCAGTCAGCCAGGTGGTCAGTACAATCCATATGCAATTTCTCTGGAAAACATCTAGCAAATCTTCATCCGCTTTTCGGAGCACCCACGATTCAGGACCATATATGACCACCGTCATCACTGAAGCTTCCAATATTCTAATCTTGGTTTGCAGACTTATCTTCCTATTCTTCCAAACTTCTTTTAACCGTGAGAAAACACCCTCAGCCTTGGCTATTTTACTTTTAACATCTTCACTGCTCCCACCGTCTTCACTAATAATACTACCAAGGTAAGTGAAGCTGTCCACCTGATCAATCTTTTCGTTACCCACCGTCACCTTTTCAACGTCACCATTCCTAGCCTTAGCGACTTAGTTTTACTTAACATTAATTTTCAAACCTATTCTAGTACCCTGAACTCGCAAAACCTCTAAAAGTTCATTCATTTTGCTCACACTTTCATCTAGGATGCTTCAATCATCAGCATAATCTAAGTCCAGGAAAGTGTTTCCTCCTAATTTGATTCTGTGTACTCCCATTGCCTTTCCTGTGCTCCTTAAGACAAAGTCCATCAGAATGATCCATATAAAGGGGGATAGAACACAACCCTGCTTAACTCCAGATTTAATACGGAACCAGCTGCTAACCTCATTTCTTACTTTAATCGCAGCACTGATATCCCTGTACATAGCACTAATCACTCTCATATATTTGTCTGGTATACCATTCAAGGATAAGACCTTCGCTAAAGGTCTTCTATAAAAAAAAAATCGAACCCTTGCCCATAATCTATAAAACTTGGGACCAAAGGTGTTTGATAACTCAGACACTTCTCAATTATTAACCTAAGAGTGGAAATTTGGTGGACACATTCTCTACCTTAGCAGCGGCACACCACCGCTGCCATTTTTAGCCCTGCCGCCACCGGTGTTCCCTTATCGGCGCTGCGCTCGGGTCTAATATCTCAGGGACGGCTGAGAGTATTCAGTTAGAACTTTCGGGGCATGTTCATGGGGATCCTCGAAAGTGAAGGGAGGGCCAGCCCTTCCCCAGCTGCACCACTTAGATGCCCCTTCCCCATCACTGATCGAAATTTTGAAAAAAAAAACCGTTGTATCTAAAAAAGTAAAAAAGTTGAATATCTATGCCTCCGGGGATGTCATCAAATTCCCCCACAGACTCCGGGGCAAGGGTTTTAAATTGTGCAATTTTCTTTTTATTGATAAGCAGGATTTATCATCGAGAAAAGGGGAATTTTTAATCATGTGTTTTGAACAAAATTAAAATAGACTATGTGCATGCTGATTGTCAAAAGGGCGCGATTGTCATCTTGGGTCTCCAAAAAGGCTTTGGGTATCAAAGTAAAACTTTCAAGAAATGTTGAGGGGGGGTTCCGAACAAAATCAATACACACTATATGCAGGATGGTCTGTGGAAAACAATGTCTAAGGAAAAGCTTAGGGTATTACGTAGGGGGTGTTGAAGAGAGATCGGAGGGCAACCAGTCCCCTTTCCCTTTTTATATCCCCTCCCCTCAGCACTGATCAAGATTTGAAAAAAAAAAACATTTTGTTCAAAATAGTCAAAACGCATGATAACTTGTGCCTGGGGATGCCATCCTTCCACGGCTCCAAAGGCAAGGATTGTATATTATGCAATTTGCCCATTCTTTACATGCAGGCTTTATCATTGGGAGAAGCGGAAATATTGGATTTTGGGCGTGTCAGAAGAGGATAAGGGCATTAAGTCAACACGGCCAGTATTGAAGATCAAAACAGCTAAAACTGAAGTCATGGACCTAAATATTCAGTCAGATTATCAGCTTGTGTTTTACGGCTAAGAATTGGAAAAAAAAGTCGATAGCTTTACTTATATTGGCTTACTAATAGACTCTCGTGGAGGATCTGACCTTAATGTCAGAACAGAATCAATAAAGCACAAGATATCTTCTCTCAACTCCGCCGTCATTTGTAGAACCAACGGGGGATCAGCATGAAGACAAAAATTTGTGTTTATAAAGCGGCTGTTAAATCTGTTCTCTTCCATGCAGTCAAGACCCGGCCACTGGAGGCACTTCATCCCCATGTTATGGAAGTCCTTAACTACTCTGTCTACGTAAAATTCTGAGGATTCAATACTCCGACAGAATCTCAAATGGTGATGTGCACCTCCGCTGCTGTAACATCAAGCCCACGTCCAGGACTGTCAAACAGAGAAGGCTCCGTAAGCTTGGCCATGTCCTGAGAAGACCCAATGACCGTATCATCAAGCAAGTGTTTCTAGCTGCTCCTTTGCCAGATTGGTGCAGGCGACCAGGCGGTCAATGACGAACTAGTGGAAAACTGTCAAAACTACCTCGACCCCACTGGCAGATTCCAAAAGTTTGGCAAAAAGCGGAAGAGTGGCTGTAGCAGGTTTGCTGGAGAGCTGGCACAAGATAGCGACGAATGGGAGTCAACCATGCGGAGTCTCCTAAATGCCGGGTGAGGCGTCTGGTCCCACCGCAAGAACAAATAAGTAAGCTAAGGGTATTAAGGTAAAACTTCGGATAATTTTGAGGGGTATAGTGAACTAAGTCAAAAAGGCACCACTGCATCCATTTTAATCAAAAAGGTATATCTACATTATCTTAGGGACGGCTAAGGGTATTAAGTTGAAATTTTCAAGACATGCTGAGGAGTCGTTGGAAAATGATAGGAGGGCAACAATCTTCCCTCCCTTACCCGTTGTGGCTGCCCCCTACCAAAATACATCCAATCAAAATGTTTAAAAAACCATCTTGTTCTAACTAGTCTAAAGGTCAAATAACTATGCCTCCAGGGAATATATAGCCCCCACAGCTCCTGGGGCAGAGCCTGTAATCTATAAAAGTTGCCCATTGTTTATATAGAAGGTTTTCTACTGGGAAAAGGGGGCATGTTTAATCCTGGGATTCCAAAAAGGCTTAGGATATTAAAATGAAACTTTCAGGAAATGTTGAGGAGAGTTGCGAACAAAATCAAGACACCCTATACGCAGCATGGTTCTCAAAAGCGCAAATCAGCAATATCTAAGGAACAACTGACGGGATTAAGTTGAAACTTTCAGGGTATGTTGAGGGGAGATGTTGAAAAGTCATCGAATTGCAACCATCCCCCTTGCCCTTTTTACAAGCGCCAGTCCCCAACGCTAACAGAAATTTTGATAAGTCATTTAGATCAGAATCAGAATAGTCAAAAGGTCTCTAAGTATGCCTCCGGGAATGCCATGCCCCCCAGAGCTCCCGAGGAAGGTATGTAAATAACGCAATTTGCCCATTTTTTACCAGCAGGATTTATTACTGGGAAAGCGGGAATGTTTGATCCTGGGTGTGTCGAGGGTATAGAGGTGAAATTTCAGGGAATGTTGAGACACATATTGAACTAAATCAAAAGACACTAAGTTCATCCAGGATATCAAAAAGGCGTATCTGCATTATATTAAGAACGGGTAAGGGCATTAGCTTGAAACTTTTAGGGCCACTACTACTGCTAATGTGGCTGCAACTAATTGCAGCTACGACTACTTTAAAACTATGACTGAGATTACTTGTAATGGAGACAACTTGCAACACTGACTATGACTCCGACTACTTGTGAATGTGACTGCAACTACTTGCGACTACCATTACTTTTACTTTCAACCACTCTCAAGAAATGTTGAAGCGATATTGAACAAATAAAACGCACTACGTACATTCTGGTTTTCAAAAGGGCGTATTAGCAATATTTCTAGACCACGGTGCCGCAGCGTCACATGCATCAAACGCCACCGACGAGACGTCAGTTCGACCGCCGCCGAAGTGTCATAACGCCTCCGGCGCGCCGCTGCCGCACGAGGCGGCGGGGTTCGGCTGACTTTGAATTAATTAACGCCAATTCTTTATTGCGTCAACCGTAATTTATTCTTTATTGCGTCAAACGTAATTTTAGAGCTTTTCTTTTCTCGTATGGATAAGGATTTGCTGCTAAGAAATCATATGCGGTTTACAAAATTAAAGAAAGAAGTTCGAACACAAATAGTTTGCATAAATCCTTTGTGCTTACAGGGTGATTTTTTATTCAGCAATAGTTCTTGTAGCGAATCCATTGAATAGACAATTGTCTTTCGAATAGACACCCGACTAAATTGCAGGTCAGAACTTGAGATTTAAGGACCTCTTTACTTCAAGACGCCTTGGAATAGCAAAGAATCAATATTTCTTGAGTCCTTGCCATAAGCAAATGTTTATAAATACTGAGGCTTTGATTCGATGACGTAGTAGCGTTACTTGAAGCGGGAAGTTCTGAAAATTCTCAAGTTCCTTACTGTTAAATTTTGAATTTAACATTGAGGACAATTAATGGGTTTCCTTATTTGTCACAAACCACTGGAGGTGTATTAACTAGGAGCAGACTAGGAGGTGTCTAATTACAGGAGGGAGACCTATTTCAGACATCGACAGAAATGAATGGGAAGGAAACTACAAATCAGGTCTCCCTAATCACCATCTCAATAATTATATATATTATACTACTACTACAACTACTAACAAGACACAGCAACACCAAGCCGCCTGAGACCAAAACAGCTACGCACGCTCTTCCTTTATCCCAATCTATTCAAAGGCTCTCTCTTTAGACCCTCCCGGGAAGTTCCCATTTCCTTTGAATTTTTTTATGAGATCCTCCCAACCCAACCCCGGACGACCGGCTTTCCGTTTAGCCCTAAACGGTTGGCCGAAAACGACAATCTTCGGCAATCTGTCATGGTTCATCCGCAGAACGTGCCCTAACCATCTCAACCTTTCTCTCATTATAGTCCTAGAAAGCGGGATTGAACCACACTTTTCGTACAGCCTACTGTTTGAAATGCGGTCAGTCAGCCAGGTGGTCAGTACAATCCATAGGCAATTTCTCTGGAAAACATCTAGCAAATCTTCATCCGCTTTTCGGAGCACCCATGATTCAGGACCAAATATGACCACCGTCATCACTGAAGCTTCCAATATTCTAATCTTGGTTTGCAGACTTATCTTCCTATTCTTCCAAACTTCTTTTAAACCGTTAGAAAACACCCTCAGCCTTGGCTATTTTACTTTTAACATCTTCACTGCTCCCACCGTCTTCACTAATAATACTACCAAGGTAAGTAAAGCTGTCCACCTGATCAATCTTTTCGTTACCCACCGTCACCTTTTCAACGTCACCATTCCTAGCCTTAGCGACTTAGTCTTATTAATATTAATTTTCAAACCTATTCTAGTACCCTGAACTCGCAAAACCTCTAAAAGTTCTTTCATTTTGCTCACACTTTCATCTAGGATGCTTCAATCATCAGCATAATCTAAGTCCAGGAAAGTGTTTCCTCCTAATTTGATTCTGCGTACTCCCATTGCCTTTCCTGTGCTCCTTAAGACAAAGTCCATCAAAATGATCCATATAAAGGGGGATAGAACACAACCCTGCTTAACTCCAGATTTAATACGGAACCAGCTGCTAACCTCATTTCTTACTTTAATCGCAGCAGTGATATCCCTGTACATAGCACTAATCACTCTCATATATTTGTCTGGTATACATTCAAGGATAAGGCCTGCGCTAAAGGTCTTCTATAAAAAAAAATCGAACCCTTGCCCATAATCTATAAAACTTGGGACCAAAGTGTTTGATAACTCAGACACTTCTCAATTATTAACCTAAGAGTGGAAATTTGGTGGACACATTCTCTACCTTAGCAGCGGCACACACCGCTGCCATTTTTAGCCCTGCCGCCGCCGGTGTTCCCTATCGGCGCTGCGCTGGGGTCTAATATCTCAGGGACGGCTGAGAGTATTCAGTTAGAACTTTCGGGGCATGTTCATGGGGATCCTCAAAAGTGAAGGGAGGGCCAGCCCTTCCCCAGCTGCACCATTTAGATGCCCCTTCCCCATCACTGATCGAAATTTTGAAAAAAAAAAAACCGTTGTATCTAAAAAAGTAAAAAATTTTAATATCTATGCCTCCGGGGATGTCATCAAATTCCCCCACAGACTCCGGGGCAAGGGTTTTAAATTATGCAATTTTCTTTTTATTGATAAGCAGGATTTATCATTGAGAAAAAGGGAATTTTTTATCAGGTGTGTTTTGAACAAAATTAAAATAGACTATGTGCATGCTGATTGTCAAAAGAGCGCATCAGCAAAGAGCCCCTCTTGTCTTTTTAGATGCCCCCCTCGACACTGATCAAATTCTAAAATAGCCAACTTGTTTAAAACAGTCAAAAGGTCTAATAACTATGCCGCTGTGGATGCCAAGCCCCACAGACCTAGTGGAAAGGGTTGTAAACTATGCAATCTACCCAATGTGTACATACAGGTCAAAAAATTAATAATCGAGTTGCAATTAGGGAATAATTGTTAATATTCGAGCAATGAGTTATTGATAGTAGTAGTAACTTTGATGTGCGAAATTTCTATTGCAAGTTCTCTTATGGTCTAGAAACAGGCGGCTGATAACCACTTAAGATAAGATATTTATTTCAGAAAATGACTATCACAAGCACCGAAGGGCCGAATTCGCATTTCAGAGTCATAAAAAAAAAATCATAAAAATAGCACAACAACTAAAAAACTGGCTAAACAATGCCAAAAACAACAATATCAGAAAGGTAAAGCCATTCATTAGTAAAAAAAAAAAAAAAGCGTCAAATGTAAGAAAGTTAAAAAGGTAAAAACTAAAACGAAACCAAAAAAAAATTGAGATAAAAATAGCGTTAAAAAGGTTAAAAGAGAACATATAAATAAGGAGGAAGGAAAAAAGAACAAACGGACACAAACTTGGGAATCACCAGTACCAAAAAAAAAAAAAAAAAAAAAAAAAAAAAAAAAAAAAAAAAAAAAAAAAAAAAAAAAAAAAACTAGTTGTTTTATTGATCAGTAATGAAGGGGACAAAGGTTTTTTCATACCTGGAGGTTAAGCAACGGATGGGAGACAAGATAGGGACGGGTTCAGAAACAGTACGTGGCAGGAGGTGTCTGGATGGGGAATGTCTTTTGAGGAAAATGTTTTCCGTGCGAGGGTTTATTATTGCATTTTTTTTTGCAAACCGGAGGCACAATGTTCCTCTCCTGTGCTCAAGAGTTTCCAGCTTGGCCTTTTCAGAAGGAGTGAATATGGTACCATAGCTTCTTTAAAAATTATTCTTAGGCCTCTTTTTTTGAAAAGATTCAATTTTTTCTGATTCATCACGGGAGATGCCAGGATGCCAAACTGGACAAACATATTCAAGATGGGGGCGGACGAAGGAAGTATAGATCCTTAACGAATGGGATAGGGAGAAGTTAAATTTATTCAAGAGCTTAAGGAGAGACATGGACGCATTAGCTGTATGGACAATGTCTTTCACGTGGATATCCCACTTTAAATTAGAGGAAATTGTAACCCCAAGTAATTTAAAGGAAGACACAGAAATATCTGGGGGGATAGGGTTGAGGAAAAGGGGCGAGGTTTTAAGAAACAAATTGGCATTATTATAGATTTAGAGGGGTTTACTCTCATGTCTAACTTCGCAACGGCATCTCCCATATCACTGAGAATACTCATAGGGTTACTTACTAAGTTTCGGTAGCAGGTTTCAACAACTGTTAGGTCGTCCACAAATTTCCATCTGTCGGGAAATTCCTTAGCGATACTATTTATCATCACAGAAAAAAGGAGGGGACCTAGGAGAGTACCTTGGGGTACTCCATTGTGTACAGGGAGGGGGCTGGAATAATGATTCTGATATTCGACTACCTGTGATCTATTTGACAAAAAGGAGGCTACCAATTTAACCAGGAAAGAATCAATATTAAAATCAGTTACAAGTTTCTCAACTAAAATATTGCGATTAACAAGGTCAAATGCTTTTTGAAAGTCAATGGAAATTAAATTTAGCCAGCAATTAGCTTTTTCGAGAATTTTCCCAATTGAGTCAATAAGAAAAACAAGGTAATGGGAAGTAGAGGTGGATTTGATGTTTCCGAATTGTCTCAGGTCAGTAAGAGGTAGGATTTTCTCCTTTAGCCAATCTGCGAGGAATCCTTCATATAGCTTAGAGAAAATGGGAGTGAGTGAAATAGGACGAACACCTTCAAAACCAGATTTTCCGTCTTTCTTTTTCAAGGGGGTTATGAAACCCTGTTTCCAAATTTGTGGATATTGGCCAGACTCAGTTGCCAGTTGCCAGACTCACTTGCGATTTGGCTGAGCCCCTGGCTGCAGCAGAAATTCGCCATGTAGGATTTTGTAAGGGCTAGATCAGTCTCGTATATTTTACCAGACAATGATTGAGTGCTAGTTTATCTTCTATTTGTGCACTTTTATGTATGCTGTATTTTTTCTATTTTTCTATTTACTCTATAATAACCCCTTCGTGAGTTTTTATGGACAAGGAGATCTATATTCAGCCATTCACAGGAGACAACAAGTTTTGGAACAATCGTATAGAACTGAGAGAAGACGAATAACCGGAAGACCAGTTTTCTTCTTTTTTGGGGTCTTTTTTGTGTTTTCTTTGGCACCTGCAAAAACTGAGCAAAACAGAGACGACTATTGTTGTTCGATGTCCTTTAAAGCAGTGCATGTTCACGTCACATATCGAGGGGAAAACACTAATTGAGCTATGGGCAAAGAGCTTGCATCACTAGATTCTAAAAGTCGGCAAAATTCTACTAGTAACATTAAAAATGTGGTTTCCTTTGCATTTTGCTTAAATTATAATGGCATTCTGCTTGTTGTAAAGATAAACGCCAGGATATCGCTTAAAATAGCATTATTTAGTCTCTAATCAAAGAAAATATTCGACTATTGATTATAAACATTTAAGAATAATGATTTCAGGATACTAAATAGAGCTTCTCGAGACTTTAAGCTGTTTCTAAAATAATTTTTTTTTTTCGACCTGTAGTCAAGTCACTAAAGATGGTAAAATATAACACTACAGCCGCATTAGTAGAAATTAATAAACCAAATTTTTTTTTTTTTTTTTTCAAAGTGGTCCACCTTAATATCGATGATTAATCTCAGAAAATTTCTATAATATCCTCTTGTCCTGGAAGAATAAAGGAATATTTGCTACTAAAGACCAATCATGTAGGAATTTTTAGTTTACTGCCTCTTCTTCCAATATTCAGCTCAAATCCCAACAACGAAAGGATCTTAAGACTGCCCACTCATAAATCTTTACATTTTGTCTTGACATGAAAAAGCACTGAAGCTAAATATTTTTATTTTTCAAATTAAGCATACTTGATAAGTAATTAATTCATAACAAAATCATTAATGAAAATTCCTATCTATGTTTATACTGCGATTTTTTCTAGACATTAAAACTTATTATAACAGTAAAAAATAAACTTACTCCCACAGGGCGTACTGGCTACCTCCTAAAAACCCATATCTATCTGTTTTAGAAAACGTGGACTCTCCACTACCAACACTGGTTGCATCATCAGAATCGTCACCGTTAAGTGAGCCCACCTTTTTCCTCCTTGGCACAGTTCCAGAAGAAAAAGCGCCGGGCAATTCAGATAGCTCATCCTCAGTCTGACTAAGTCTTCGTCCAATTTCACCGTTTTTCTCTGAACCAGAAGGACTCGATTTGACTTCTGGAACATCTTGGAGCTGAAGAACAAGAATAATAATATATATTTGTCTGACAACATCCCACCCAAAAAAATCATCAACGCTTACAAATCGCCACTACCGAAATGATAAAAGAAAAATAATAAATAACAATACATTTAGAAGAATAACAACACATCACAATATCAAACCAGACACAGTGAGATAGCAGAGTACCTCAATACTTTAAAATTTGACTCTTAAACATTTAGGTATATTTCATTCTTTAAAGGCCACATCCATGGCATCGTAAAGAAACTCTAAAGCACTACATTTGGTATTACTTCAGTTAGTTCGATGGATCTTCGTTCAAAACGAGGGTTAACAATCGTTTTCAGGACAAACTTTCTTTGATATCATTGGCAGCGCAATAGCGCTGCCTAAGTAAAGAACGATGTAGGCACAATGTATTATATATATATTTTATTAGACCAGGATACTTCGTATCGAAGGAGTTGTCGTAGAAACTAGGAAAAGGGCTCATTCAATTAGGTTGGAAGGGCTTGTGCCCTTTTTAATAGTCGAAAGTGATTAGAAGGCAACTAACACCCCTTCCACGCCAACCATTTCTCCAAACAGATCCAATCAAAATTATGAGATAACCATTTTGTTCAATGTAGTTTAAAGTTCTGAAAATTAGGTATATGAGGATGACACCCCCCCCCCCACACACACACACAGCCCTCAGGGCAAGGGTTGTAAGTTATACCCTGGGGGCATATAAGGTTTTTACAGATAGTGGTGTCGTAAAAACTTCAAAAAGGGCTCATTCGATTGGAAATTGAAAGGGCTAGTGCCGTTTTTAATAGTCGAAAGTGATTGGAGGTCAAGTAACCCCCTCTGACGCCCACCATTTTCCCAAATAGATTCAATCAAAATTTTGAGATAGCCATTTTGTTCAACATAGTTCAAAGGTCCAGAAATTATGTCTTTGAAGATGACAAACCCCCCACAGCCCCCAGGGCAAAGGTTGCAAGTTATGCCCAGGGGACATATAAGGTATTTATAGAAAGCGTTGTAGTAGAAACTTGAAAAGGGCTCATTCAATTGGGAATAGAGAGGGCTAGTGCCTTTATAGTCAAAACCAATTGGAGGGCGAATGCCCCCCCCCCCCCGCCCATCATTTTCCCAAACACTTCTGATCATCATTTTGATATAGCCATTTTGTTGAACGTAGTTGAATGGTCCGGAAATTATGTTTTTGAGTATGACAACCCCCCTCCCCCCCCCCCCCCCTCACAGCCATCAGGGCTAAATTTGTAAGTTATGCCCTGGGGGCACACGAGGTTTTTATAGAATGCGTTGTCGTAGAAACTTCAAAAAGGGCTCATTCAGTTGGGAATTGAGATGGCTAGTGCCCTTATTAATAGTCAAAAGCGATCGAAGGGCGAATGCCCTTTTAAATTAAACATTTGAAATTCTTTTAAATGTTTTCACTTTTATAACTTTAAGAAATCAAAAATTAATTAAGATTTTAAGGAATAAATATCAGCATATGTATATTAAAACTGACAGTGCACATTTTTTTCAGTAGATTCATTTGAATTTTTTCAGTAATGTAGAAATTATATTCTCGGTTTTAGAAAGCACTTTTTTTTTGAAAAACCTATTTTGTGGAAACAGTTTTTACGACAACACTATCTATAAAAACCTTATATGCCCCCAGGGTATAACTTACAACCCCTACTCATATTGACCCTACTCATATTAATTTCTGCTCGTTTTGCGTTCGACTCTTTTATTTATTTTAAATTCTGTTTCTTTTGGGTTTCATTTATTTATTGATACTGATTTGTAGTAGTTGTATGCTTGGTAGATTATTTGATTCTATTTTTGTTCATTTTTGGTTTAATGTAGTTCTTTACTTTTTTTTGAAAAACCTATTTTGTGGAAACAGTTTTTTAATGAATTTTGAAAAAAGTAGTATTTTGAAAGTGGTATAAGAAAGTAGAAAATAGTATTTTGTGGAGAGCTAGGTAAATTAAAGCTTCAGAATTCAACTAAAATATCAATTTTAGGAATTTCCTGAAAGTTCAATTGACCTAGCTAACCCACTTACCTTTGAAATATTAAAGAAAGTCACTTACCAAGGTGGTATTATTAGTAAAGATGGTAGATGAAGTGAAGATGTTAGAATAGCCAAGGCTCAGAGTATTTTTTCACAGTTGAAGAAAGTTCGAAAGAAAAGTCTGCGAGCCAAGATTAGAGCCGTACGTCGTAAGAAAATATTTAAGGGAAATCGTAACTTCTTGGGACAGTATAAATAGGGAGGCTTAAAATAGATTGGGATGGAGGAGGAGCAAGCTTAGCTGTGTTGGTCTCAGGCGGATTGGTGCTACAGTGAGTTGTAAGTAGTAGTAGTCTATTCATAAAGCAAATGTTAGCCCTAAAGAAGAAAACTGCCGCAATTAAAGAAAGGCAATATACTTCTCGAATAAATTTTGTTGTTTGAAATAATGAAAATGTTTGAACTATAAGATTTGTTCCCTATTTGAAATATTAATTTATGCATCAAAGGATGAAAACCGTGGTTACCGTGGCGAACACAGCTACGCACGCTCCTCCTCCACCCCAATCTATTCAAAGCGTCTTTTTTTACACCCGCCAACGAAGTTCCATTTCCTTTAAATCTGTTTTTATGACGTCTTCCCACACCAGACAGGGACGACCTGCTTTCCGTTTAGCCCTAGACGGTTGGCCAAAAAGAACAATCTTCGGCAATCTGTCATCCTTCATCCGCACAACGTGCCCTAGTTACCTCAATCTTTCTTTCATTATAGCCCTAGAGAGCGGTATTGAACCACATTTTTCGTATAGCCTATTATTTGAAATACGGTCAGTCAGCCAGGTACCCAGAACAATCCTTAAGCAATTTCTCTGGAAAACATCTAGCAAATCTTCATCCGCTTTTCTGAGCGTCCATGCTGAATGAAAACGTACAGACCGATTGAACAATCCATCAGGATTAATTACTTGTAGAAATGGGGAATATTTGGGTTCTAAGAACATTGGCTTTACCTTCTTAGTATCAACGGTCCTAAATTATTCTCGAACTTCACAACTCATAGTGAACAAGTAATAATTTCTATTAAGAGTAAAGAATTAGAGAGTATGTTAATTATGGGGAAGGGATGGCCTTTATTTAGTTTCGCAAAGCAGTAATTCTTTATATATACCAAATTTTCTTGTACACAGCCTATTAGCACCTTAGTTTCACAAAAAGAAAGTGCAAAGTATTTGTTACACCAAAACACCAGAATTTTGGGATCCATCCCCAGTCAACTCAGAAATAATTTTAAAGCAAATTAATACCCAAACTAGCCATGAAAGTGGCGGGACATTGTGTAAAAATCTAAGTGACGCTGGTTGAGTTCGTCTATTAATTTTTCCTGTCTAGTCGTTTTGAATGGGAAACCCTGCTTAAGAATTACCGTGATTCATTGTAATCTAAGAAATCGTCAAATTAGAGACAAAAATAGAGGTCCCTCAAACGAACAGTGTGGGGCGACCGTTCGGTTTTGACACTGTTGTCCCTTATTTGACCATGGCCTAAAACTATGAAGGTTCACAGTAAGCACTCAGTTTCTTTTGCTAAGCATTCAAACAACTTGGCTAATCAAAAAGCGACTTTAAGCCTTTCTAAAGTCAGAGTAGCTAAACATATAAGTTTGTAACGTAAGAAATTAGTCTGCTTTGCAGCGGGAATAACCTATTCTCCTCCATCAAAAATTGTATTCTTTAACCAAAATATTAAGTTGTAAGAAATCTTGTCGAGAAAAACAGTAGTATATATACAATAATATATATGAAAATGGTGCCTCATAATTTTTAGTAAAAGTTTCAAACCCAATTATAAGGCCTTAAATTTTACTCCCTCTTTACACAAAGGAGCAAACAGAACAAAGCTGGCAGAGTGATATGAGAAAAAAATAGACTGAAACGTATAAGGTATGAGAAAAGGAAATATCAAGAAACTTCATAAAACTAAGAGTTAATAGCAATTTTGTGCGTAAGCAAATAAGCAAGGCCGTGCTTCAACCTTTTTTCCTCTTATGTGTGCTGTCTTGTGATGGTTTATCATAAGTTTTCTGGCGCTATGGTGGGGATAGTTAATATTCTTAAAGATTTTTTAGAAAGAAAAATCAATCCCATATAGTGTTGATAGATATTAGTTTAGAGCATACTACAGAGAGGTATATACATTAATTAATTAAGTGCAAGAAAACAAATATTATATTAAAACCTAAAATTCCTGTTTATCATGTAAAAATTTCTAGATCCTTCAAAAGAATAGAGTTCTTGTACAAACTAATGCATTTGGCTTACAAGAACCAAAGCCTGACAAGTTCATAGAACACGGTTATAGATATGGTTATAAATATGCTTGTACCCAACAATGGAAGAATTTCCATGAAATCCATTCATTCGGTTCTTTCCCCTCCACCTACAAACGTCTCTGTTTTAAAACAACTGTTTTCAAAACTTTTTTTCTCTCTTTTTTAGATATTCCCTCTTATATTAATGAGCATATGTATAATCTGTAGTAGGCAGCTGTTTACACTTTGCTATCATGTTCTATGAGTTGCGGCAAGCAGCACTGGTTTCATTGTGGTTTTTTTTTTTCGAATAGAATTGTAAATAATATTTTACTTTAACCTCTTTGAGTAAGTGCAACTTAAATGTACTTTGAAGGCAAGTTTAACTAAAGACAAGAAAAACAAAATATATTACTATATAAATCAAACTTACTCCTTCCCCATCTAGACCAATCACTTCTCGACTAAATCTAGCTGAAAGATCATTCTGTATTCGTTTGATTCTTCGTTCAACTGCATCGAGACCTGTAATGGCGTCTTCCAGCTCTTCATCAGCTACATCATTAACCATTTTGTCACTAGGTTCAACAACATCGATAACTTGACATACAGGAGAGCAAAGCATTCAGTTGTTCTCCTAAATAATTAAATAATAATGGTAAATATGTTACCAAGAACTGCAAAATCAGCAAGAACTAAAGTCATGACTGCAGATTACACAAGGGTATATGGGAGAATTCTCCCTTAACAAATTTACTAAGCTTACTAAACTCGAAAAATTATGCAATGAGACTAATGACTGTAGCTGACTGAATATCAGGGCCCAAAATTCAGGAGCTATAATCTGGTAGACAACCAGCTGACCTTTTCTTAACTAATTTGCCCCATTTTCTGTTTCGAGAATAAACAGAAACAAAATGAAAAGTAGCCTGAT